>ML835778.1:0-22626 GCA_009831015.1 Picea engelmannii | reverse complement strand
GTCACATCCACCCACGGAAGGCATAGGTCATGTTGAAAGTGATGGGGCTGAAAGGTATGGGAATGGAAGGAATGTTTTCCTTCGGTCTTTGGAGGTGCTTCAAAGAAAGGGTCATCTATAGGGATCTTCAGTTTGGTGCAGAGTGATGCAAAGATAGATTCAAGTTGGGTGGTCAGTTCTTGTTTGACTTCCTCCATGGAGGACTGCATGATTATATTTATGTTTGTGTCGATGGATGAATTGATGGAGGCAATAGTAGCACTGAGTTGTTTCACTTCTTTTTGGGTCTCGAGGAAACTAGATTAAAAGGTGTTGAAGTGAGTTTCTATATCTTGGCTATGGGTATGGGCCATGAGGATGGGTGAAATGAAAAAGGGCGTGCAGGTCAAAAATTTTGCCGAAAAATGATATGGATTAATTTGATAAAGGCGATGAGATGAATCCAATGGAATAGGTCTCAAATAATGGTGAAAAATTTTCCAAACCTTTTTTTATTTTTTTACACCTACAGAGTTATACTTTGGTCTGAAGAATACTGCAATGATGAAATCCCCAAATGCTTAACCAGAAAGAAATGTGTATTTACTTGGAAACCCAAACACAGTTGCGCAGCAAGAGATCTGGTCTATTTTAATTTGTTTATGTTTCTGTCCCCCAAGGGTTTTTTATTTAAGGGTTCTATAGACAAGGGTTTGCCTTATGTTATAGCTCTCTGATATACGTGCAGGTTCCAACAGTAGTACTCGACCCAATATCTCAGGGCGCTAACTAAGGAGGATAGACCGTACCCTTAGCCGTACTACCCGACTACCCAGGTACTAGAGAGTATCTCCCGAGTGTTGTTCTCGGTGACACTATAGTAGTCTGGCAGGTGATAGGTTTATCTAAAGAGGGCTTCAGGAAATCTAGGATAATCCGTACATAGGTGTTGTCTGATGTGCTACCACTCGAAGGGGTACCAATAGGGATTACAAGGGTGGCCAACAAATGTGCACTTAAGAACCACTTGTATTTCTTGCATGTATGAATCCCTCAACCATGGGTTTATGCGTGTAACAACAGATCTCTATCTTAAAGATGTCGAAATATGTCTCTACCCTGAAAAAAAAATTCCCATAATTTATGCCAAGGAAATTACTCTAATACCACTTGCAAGATACCAGATATAATAAATATACAAAACATAAATAAAATGCTAGTAATGGAAAAATAACAGTAATATAATCACCATAATCTCCACAATAACACATAAATGATATAAGAACAACAACACAAATAGCACTTTGATTCAGACAACAATGTTCACGGGCCTCTTCGAGGGGGCAACCTCTAGTCGAGCAACGCTCTGTTACAATAATCTCCCAGCTAGGGTTTTCATATGCTTGACCCTTATTTATACTAAATGTGTCTATCAAGAGAAACATCTAGAGGAAGATCCTTCTAGAAGTGCAAGCTTCTATTATGTCTTCTTACATCTGCCTTATTCTATTTCATTGAAAGGCCTTATTAATATTTACCTTTATTACATCTGAATATATTGATCTACCTATGTGTGGGGTAGGACCCTAACAAAAGTCTTCAGGTGAAAGATGGCAGTCCGTCTGTGTCTGATCTTTGTTCACCATCAAAGGCCAGAGTTGATCAATTTCCATTCTCCGAGAGAAATATATTTTGTTACTCAATTCCTCGGCAATGATGCTAGAAGATGTTGGTCCTAAGGTCTGCACCTGATTGCTAAAGGGAAAATCTATGCCACCTATATGTTTATAGTGATTTTTTCTTTTATTTTTTGTTGGTTGGTTAGAGGGTTATTCTATTAAGACAAAAGGAAGGTTGGTTTGGAAGAATGATAGGGATGAGGGTCCTCCTTGGCTACTGACACAGTAATGATAGACCAATGAATAAATATAAAAATAGGGGGAAACAACAAACTACTCAATGAATAATCTACTGCAAGAAATTCAATACTTAAACTATTATTTCAAGACATTAAACATGTATCAAAATACATTTACTCCCACAGGTTGCAAATAAAACAAATCTTCACCAAAGCATTAGTTGTTTGACATGTTGCATATGAGTGAAAACAAGTTATACAGTAAGTGAAAGGAAATCAAATGTACATTGCACAAACCAAAAACTGTATTCAAGATAAGAATAAAAACACATAAATATTTGAACAAAACACTATCATCAAGAGTATGTTCACTAGGTAGAGAGCTTTAATCCATGCATAGAGCAGGTCCAACCAGTCTGATGTATTTCTATTCTTTCCCCAAAAATCTAACCGTTACAATATCCAAAAGCTAACTATTTAAAAGTTGGAGAGGCTTATGTCCTTAGGGGACTGAGACCTAATTCAAGTATCTATTTGTAAAACAAATTATTAAATTGACTATGACACTGTACTTTATCAATACGAGTGGTTCTTATCACACACATAGGACCAATATTGTTCCTAATCTAAGAAAATGATAGAATTAATGGACTAAAAACTACTACTTTCTATGAGACAGAACTAATGCATGTGTTGGAGGAACTGAGATGGAAGAAAAATACTCGAAGTGGCAGAACAAAGTTTTGCATTGAACAAAGACATGCTTATGAGTTGGAGACCATTGGAGACAGCTGGTTGTATTGGTACATATCTGCTTGAGGAAGAAGGTATTCTTCTAAAGTTTCATGGAATTGGTTGCATGGAACTGGGATGATCTCCATGTTCTTTGTCTGTGAAAAATATTTCAATAGCTAATCACACTTTGCATCAACCCCTTCAGCTACCATATGTACCTATGAAATAGATTCACTAGATTGGTTGATGGCCCAACGATCATGAGGGGAGACGTGGAGACGAGCATCCAATTGGGATACGAGATGCATGGATGCGAAGGTAGATGAAATGTGAGGAGAGATGTCAAAAGGTGAGAGGAGTTATGAATATGATGTAGATATTGGGAGTATGGAATTGTCGACATGTAGTGAGGGATACATGTGTCATGAGTGGAGAAAAAGTGTTATGTGGTGAGAGGAGCGAAGGTAGTGAGTGGAATGAGTGGAGGTGATGTGGTGATATGATGTCATTTAGGCATGTGATTGTGGAAGTTGTTGAGGGTGGTTTTAGTCCATATTTCTTTTGGACCTACAATCCCATGCATGTTGCCACTTACCCCTCCAAAAGTACCATGGTTCCAATTGTGGGACCTCTCTAAAAAATTAACTTCTAGGTAGTTTACGTCCCCGCAATCAAGTGTGGTTGTCGATCTAATTATGATCGGTGATTCGAGTGATATTTCCCTACTACAAGGATCAAGGGGTCTTGTTGATTTGATATCAATGGTCTAGATTCACTTCAAAATTTCAAGCTTTGGGTGTTTTGGATGTGAAGCATGAAAATATCCTGGAGGAAAATCTTTGAAGTGAATGATCTGTCACCACATATCATGATCAATGAATGGTCCAGATTCCTTTTGGAAATCCTGGTTTCAGGAGTTTCAAATGTTGGGCATGAAAAACTCCTGGAGTAAAATTGTTGGAGTGATGTGCTAGCTTGACATCATATGATTTAATGGCTTATGATGTGTCATGGAAAGAAGAATGAAACATGTCATGTGGAAATGGGCAAATGTCACAACCAAATGACCTAGAATGAATGCCATTTGTCATGACTTATGAGTGTGTCGTGTGTCTCAAATTCTTCTTTCCACGTAGTTTGACACTTCAGGCTTTGACAGTTTCAAATGTGAAGGTTCAAAAACTCCTGAAGGAAAATATCCAAAGTGAATGATCTGTTGCCATGTGTCCCCACTTATGGATGGTCCAGATTCAATTTGAGTTTTTAGAATTTCAGGCTTCAGGAGTTTCGAATGTGAAACATGAAAAATATCCTGGAGGAAAATCTCTGAAGTGAATGATATTCTACCGCACTTCATGACCTATGGGTGCCACATGATTTGACACTTTGGCTCTTTGGAACTTCGATAAGTTTGGATCTTAAGGACTTCGACAAGTTCGTTGTTCGGGACTTTGGGTAATTCTTGATGTTAAACCCCACGCAATTCTGGAACCCTAAATGGACGAGAACCATTGATATGATCACCCTGATGGATCTCCACTGTTGAAAGTTAACTTGTATGTTTCCATAGTCTGAGCCCAAAATTGACCGCTCTATATTGGTGTGTTTGTCTGTGGGCCTTTCCTGTGTGTACAAAAACACTTGGTCGACATGCTATGAGCTTAATCAGTGGAAAACGTGATGACAAGCATTTTGAACCAAATATGACATGAATTTTATCCTTTCAGGAAAAACATCAACAAAAATGTGCAAAGAATCAATCAAGAGAGAAGCAAATAAGAACCAAGTCACTTAGTAATGGGAAACTTACTTAACCAACCAGAAGAGGAAAAATTGATGAAGGCATAGGGAAAAAATAGAGGAGAGGCAGGTGATCCGGATTATTTTCGGCACGAAATGAGAGCTGAGATATAACAAGGAAATGCACAGATATATTGAAGATATTCAATAATATAACAAAAATGTATCAGAGATTAAACCATAAACACATATATACAGTAATACACAATTTCTATTAATGAAAGAAATGTATAGAGACTGTAAAAATATAAAGTGAAAGACTAGCTAGAATTGTGGCAACTTATCTCTGAGAAGAGATGTGACGACTACTCATATTCTAAAGAAGATGATTAAAATGAGGCTCTGAAGGCCTTTTTACAATAAAGAGGAATGAAAAAAACCCTATACATCCAAAAACCTAACCCTAGGAGATGAAGCGCCAAAAGTCATGTGGGCCCTGTTTGGGTAAGTTAGTACATCAACTTCTCGGGGTCATAACTTTTGCATACAATCTCCGTTTTAGGTGTATGATATCTCATTGGAAAGGTATCATCGAGGAGATTCATTTTGGGGGTTCAATTATGCCTTTGATTATCACTGAAACCCTATATTTTGAAAAACCTTCATTTAGGCCCTCAAAATGGCCCCGGAAGTTAAAACCTGCTAAAAATAGTAAATTGCCAAAATTGCCAGAAAACTATTTTGAGCTAGTCGAAAAAGGTGGGTGGCCACCGATATCCACCTGGATCAGTAGGGGTGAAGACCTGGGTTACAAAAAGAAGTATGCTTGTGTTGGCTTCTTCCTTCACTTTCTTCTCCTCTATTGGTAGCAACATGTGTCTCCTACCATTATGCTCCAAAGTGTAAGTGTTTTTTCTCCCATCATGAATGACATTATTGTCAGAATTCCATGGTATTCCCATGACATACATCCAGGGGAATTACATCACAAAAAATCTCATCTCTATATCCATCTATTTTAAATTCAACAATGAATTGTTTAGTTACTGTTACCTGGTGTCCCTTTTTCAACCATGAGATCTTATATGGATTTGGATGTGTAGTTGTCTCCAACTCCAATTTCTCCACCATCTCCATGGATACTAGATTTTCAGTGCTACCACTATCAATTATCACCTTGAATACTCTGTCTTTAGTATTGTTGTTAAAACCCTAAATTGCACCAAACATGCATACCTAGCATCAGGCCATCTAATTTGCCATATTTTCCAAGCCATCACTGAACAAGCTCTTCTAAAAATCATCATTTTGAAGGCATACATGCCCTACACCACTACTTCTCATGTAGACACACTTGTTGAGCCACTACAGCCCGTGTACACTCACATAATATTGTGAAAATTGGAAATTTTCATAGGATACTGATTTTTGGGCCATTACTTAACTGTTTGACTGCCCATAGTTAGTCACCCCAACCGTTACTATCCATTTTGGCCTATAAAAGAAGGGGTTGGGGTCCTATTTCTAGGAGAAGCATAAGAGAATAGAAACTCTACCCATTTTTACATTCCCCCTTTGTCCCAATATTCAGCAACCATATTGTGAATTTGAGTAGTTGGTGCATTGTGAAGAGGATCCTAGGACCAAGCTCAAGGAGCAGTGTTGGTCTGACATTGTAAGTGACTTTCGTGAAGATTTAATATAAAAGGAATACTTTTTCTGTCCCGCCATATGATGTGTCCAATCTCTATATTTGATTTATGTTATTGTCACATCTAACCCACTAATTCATAAATGAAATGCATGTACATAGCTCTTTGTTTATCTGTAAGTGAATGTAGGTCAGCCTTAGCAGAAGACTTGTAGTTGAGGATCAATAGAACACAAAAGGATCGGCACCAGATGTGGAGTTGAAGGTAGAGTTACCAGATCTTTTTACTTTGTGTTTCATGCATGGATGTGGGACATAATCGGGGTATTTATAAAGAGTAGGAGACTTTTGGACAATTAGATCTTCCTACATGTTGAACCCTAGTGTAGTCCATAGATGGGTTTTCCCACTATAGAATAATTGGCAACCATACTAGAGAAAATCTCTATGGTTTTTTGGAGATATTTATTTTGGGTGGTTTGAATCAGTTTTTTTACTTTTTTCTGAGTTTTTGTAAGCTTATGTGTCTTTAAGGGATGCTGGTATTCCATACCAATACTCCTTGCCTAGGCTTGACTTCTTGTTTTTCATTTTTTTGAGGAGTTGCAGAGGTGTACACATTCTGTAGTGGGCCTACACGTGTGCATATACACCTTGCCCTTGGACAGCCCACATACATACATTGGTTGTTGAATTGATAGTAGCGTTGTTGTTGAGGATTTTTTTTTTCAAAAGAGAAGCAATCATCCTCTTCCCTGTCAAAAATCACACTTCTCAGGGGTTTTCTTGATGTGGCCCTGGTCTCTGTAGTAGGAGTCTGTAGCCTAGGTCTGACCTCAGCATAGCTTTGTTTTCATCAAACATATTTCTTTTGTTTTCTTTAATAGGGTTTTTAGACAAGTTTGTGAGTTTTCTTCGATCTGCCTGTTTGGTATTGTCAGTGACTCCTTGCGATCTTTGATTGAGCCAAAAGTCATTTCTTGGTTCTGTCTTGTCGTCATTTCCCCCTTTTTTTTATTTAAAATAAAATAAATTAATGCATTTTCAAATTTCTTTTTTTGAATCATAAAACAATAAAAACAAAATCCTTCACCTCTTTGTTTGGTAAAGTAGTTTAGGTTAGTTGTTGCATTTATCAAGGAAAAATAAAGTTTTTTTAAGTTCTTTATTTGAATGATTTAGGATACTAAGTAGCTTGTAGTTGAGAGAAATATTTTTTTAGGCATTTCTTTTCAAAGATATAAGAAAAATCGTTACGAAAATTTTGGTGAAAGAGTTTAAATTAACAAATATTTTGTGAAGAAGAAGTAGTTTTATTTCCTGTTTCATTTTGTTCTCTTCTCTTTCGTCTCTTAAAAGAAAAACATTGGTTTCATTTTTGTTCCTTTTGAATTAAGACAACCACTAAAATTAATGCTTAATTAAAAGTTATTAGACTTTGTGCTTGTAGGGTTCATCAACGCAGTCTAGGCTAGAGCCTTGATTTAGGATTGGAGAGGAAACTCTTCAAGGCTACAAAAACAAACATAAGAGTCTATGATAGGGAGTGCATGAAAGTCTAGTAACCGTTAAATTTATCCAGGACCCCCCTCTAACACAAGGGATAAACATGAGGTCACATGAGGAAAGGTAGCAGAGATAACCCCTCCAAAGATGGACCAAGCGTAGTGAGGAACGCATATAGAGCGCTTATCTTGGGATTTCGTTGATCTCATTTTCCACAGATCATCATGGGTCTCGAGTTTATTCAAGGTCCTTGGTCATCTTCCAGAACAATTTCTTTCAATGCCCTTGATAGGTTTCAGGATTGATACCCTACTCATTGCAGTCCACCTGACTGGTGACTATACCTACCTAGTGACTGTTCGCACCCTAACAACCTAGTTGCATTTATCTTAGTGACTTACACAAGTGACTGTTGGGGTATTCCATGGTAACTAGGATAGACATTGGGCCACCTTTTGTAGAGTATACCCAGAGGGTGTTTCCGTATTTGATTTTCACTTGCATCGGTAAGTTTCTCTAGTGTTGGCTATTGTAACTATTCTTCCAACTAGCTAAGTGATTTTATTGTCTTATCTCATAGGATATTTTTATAGTTTGTGCTATGTTTTAAAATGATTATAGAAAGACCTAGTGTGTCTTTGATATTCTCACACAATGGAGGATCAGGAGCTTTGCTAGTCATGAAGGATTTTGGGCCTACCGCCAGTCGTGATCTCGAACCACCCTCACCACCACTAAGGCAAAAACTAGACCAGCAAGGGTCTTTTGAGGCGACCGGGTTATAGGAAATTGTGCCCGAATCATCTCCAAGAGGAGAACATTTGATTCCAAAGGAACCAATCGTTTCTAACTACAGAGCGCAATATCTTGGTCTATATAACCCTCCAATAATGGATCTATCAATGCCCATCATTGTATAGGTTTGACCTTCCGAACATTAGATAGTGTCACAAGCAACGATGGAAGGAAATGTTGCTACTTCTTCAGGGAATACTCATATTTCATCTACAACTATCACTACAGGGGGTGTTCTGCCTCCTAGTCAATGCCCGTCAGTCTGGGTCACTATGGTTTCAAGTGGCTCTGCGTTGGGTAATGGTCTGATTCCGTCTATGGTGGTGATCACTGCTCTGTTTACCTAGAGTGCGATAGGCCCTCCTTTCTCATACAGGATGCATGGCTTTGGTACAAGCACTATACATTCCTACTCTAATATATAGACTTTAGGTCTTGGTGTAGGGAGCTCTAACGCTCCTCTGCAAGTATCCATGGGGGGAACTTCAGCTCCCTATAAGGATTTCCCTCATGGAGGGGGTCATATACCTCCTTCATCCTCTTCGCTCGGCGGTACTCACCAACACTCCGCTAGGCCAAATGTAAACTATAGTTCATTTGGAGTAGCTAGTCAAGGACTTCCATCTTATAGAATGTTGGTTGGTTTGACACTGTTCTCTTTGTTCAACATGTTTGGTAATAATTCTTTCTCATCAGCTTTCATCTCAGCTAGGGGAAACCCCGGCTATGGAAAACAAAATCCTATACAGGATGTTAGCGATAAAAAATGCACCGCTATTTTTGAGTGTTTTCTTAAACTTCTATGCTCATTTAAAAAAAAAAAAAAATCTAGCTAGTACTTTATCTCAAAATCTTTGACCTAGCTCCCATTAATATTTACTTGAGAGTCTTTTCATTCTGTATATATTCTAAATCTCAAAAAATCCTTTCTTTGCGGTTTCACCAGCTTTTCTGCCTTGAAATTTGTTAGTTAGCCGTTCATAGATCTTCTTTTCAACAACTAATTGTTTGTAGATGCACTTCCTGTGGTGGTAAAAGAACTGAGTTGGAAAAAATAAAATAAAATCTTTGTTGGTTAATAAACCTAGATTTATTAGCTTTTATATTTTCACATGCCAATATACACTTTTGTTATGAAGTGGTGGGTGCTCGAAGTGATCCTAAAACCCAAGCCACATGTTCACATATACCAAATTCTAGGTTTGCAAATTAGATGTGTTCAACACAAAGCCTAGCACTCCAATTCACGAGTCAAGACAAATCACTGACTAAACTCCATGTCACACAAGTTGAGTCACACATAAAATTACAAAGCTCAGCGTTGAGCACCCAACTCCTTTCCTATTCACCTCATCGAAATAGCAAAATTAAATTTGGTGCATATAAAGGTCTTAAGCTTTTGAATCTCCATGCATGAAAGATTATTTTATTGAGAAAATAATAAAAAGGGCAGAGATATCATGTGCCCTATTTACATGCAGAAGAATTCAAACCCTCGATGGTGCAATGCGTAGATATCTAAGCAATACTGCCAAGTGTATTATTAAGTGTCACAAGAAAAATATAGGGTTGATATTCCAACTGTGACAACACAAGAGTGCAAGTTTAATGATTTGGGTTGGATTCCTACATTAAGGGAATGATGACACTGAGAATACAACAGATCTTATTGTCTAATCTACAGATGTTTTTCTGCGAAAATCAAGGAGGGTCGTGTCATTTTTCAAAGACATGAATATCAATGGCTCCTAGCCTTGGGTTCCAGATCATTGAAGTTTGAATGAGTCAACACTTGCAGGTTTAAAGGAAAATTCATGATTCAAGCCATGATTTAGTTGTAAATCAAGCCATCGTGCCAAGTTAATTTATGATTTAGATGCTCGATCTTGTAGGCATAGAATAAGTGTGCAGTTGTCCTATGGTGAAAACAGATTGACATATAAGTTGATTTAATAAAAAATCTTGTAGAAACCGATTTGGGTATCTAGTGTTGCACAGTTTAAGGTGAATCATGCTAAGATCATTTTTGACATCGGGTCATGTTTCTAGAAATAGATTTCGACATTCTTTTGGTTACAGAGATCAAAAAAAATGTTTCTTTATTCTTATTTGACTCTCCCACAAACTCTTATCTTCCATGCATTGATATTGAGCAGTTTGAATGGTTCAAACAAGATTATTTGTGCCTAATTGACCCTGTTGACATTAATTCTCTTAAATTGGATTTGGAGAAGATGTTTCACATCAAGCTATAAGATATCCACTATCAATACCTAAATCAAAGAATAAATGTGTTAGCAGTTAAGCACAGGTAAATAAAGTCACAGTATCAATACAGATGAACAAAAAACTCTCCATTAATTTATATGGAGCGTCGATGCACAGTTTTATTATGTAAATAGCTGAAAATACATGTTATAGGGACATATACTCATGTACTTGATTTTTATGGAGTTGATATGAAGTTGCAGCATTGAAATGATAATCCAAGGTAGTAAAAGGATTGAAAGTTTCTTTTTCAATTTTGCAATTTAAAAAAAAAAAAAAAGAGCTTTTGGTAACTTATAGGTTCATATTTTAACTCTTCTAGTCACCAAAATAATAGATAGGGCAGATAGGCACTATTTTTCCCAGATCACATTTTTTCTTCCAAATGGCTGGAGGATGGTTTCTATTTAAAGATAGTAATTAAAGGCATGTGTATCCTCTTTCTATTTCAGCTTTTGAGGTGTTAGAGAAGGGAAAGAGATCAAGTGAATTTTCTATTTTGATCAATATATTGCCCAGCTATTAAAGTAAGATCTCAAGTGCCTTGTCATCACCTTGGAAGTCATTGAAGATGTCAAATATTGCTGAAGCTATTGAAGAGTGCTGGAGACTTATTTGATAAGGGTCTAAACCTTAAAAATTAGGATTTGATCTTACACATCACCTTGATTTTATTCTTGTTCTATTTTAAGTATATTAGATCTAGTTTTATAGGATCTGAACTGTTTTGTAAAAAATATTTAAGATGATAGAGGCCATAGCCCAGAGGGGGTTCGATTTTGGATACATAAATACTTATTGTAAACAGACTTTTCAGTATGATAATACAAATCATAGTTTTCTCTCTCTATTGATGTCAGATTCTCACCTTTCCTTCTATACTCTTATTCAAGTTGTTTTAGTTGCAGATGAATGTCATCTCATTGGTTAGATCATAGCTTGATTAATAGTTTCTTATCATTTTTTATTAAACCCTACATTTGTATTTGGTTTATAAGCATTGCTTTCTCACCCACTTAAAAGCTATCATCTAATTATTGATCCTTGAGAGCACTGGTTCATTTGATTCTCTTTTTGACTATCTGAATACCATCTGTAGTTGATTTATCCCATTGATCCACACATACAAAAACACAAACACAAGTTTACCTTAAGTTACCAAGCATCTTTGACCCACAACCTCAAAGAGTTTCTTGGAGTGATAACATAGGGTACTATTCTTGCACAGGGGGAAAACTTTGGAATTCCCTCCTCACAAGGACCGTGGAATCCATGATAGAGATCAGTGCCCTTATCAGGGATGTCGCTTGGGGGAAACCCCTTCCATATTCAATGGAGCCCCAAGAAAGGCTCAACACCTATGCCCAATGGATCAGCAAGGGGCAACCCTTCCCAAAATCCTTTGAATGCGACACAAGCCAATCTCTTTATGTCCTATTATAGGAGTCGACCGATGATGTCTCAACAAGTGTAGAATCCATACACTGGTCATGGCCATGGTTGTTACCAGAACCCTAGCCAACAACCTAACATTTCCTAGCAACCTAGTGCCAGCCAAACTCCAGGCTCTTTTTTCCCTCATTATAACCAAAAACCCAAGCTATTGTTTCTGGAAACACTGCACCTACCAGACCTAAAAAGGTTATTAAATGACCCCATCTGTCATGATCCACATTGGCCTCCCATGCCAGCCAAGTTTCCTTTGGACATTCCTAAGTTCGAAGGCAAGTCTAATGAAGATCCTACCGATCATGTGACTACCTTCCACTTATGGTGCTTGTCCAACTCTTTCAGAGATGACTCTGTCCAGTTGCATTTGTTTCAACACACTTTCATTGGGAGAGATGAAAAATGGTATATCGATATCGACCTCTCACGATACTCTTCCTTCAATGAATTGGCAATGGATTTCTTAAACCATTTCCAATTACATGTGAGATACTACACCGACATTGAATTGCTGGCCAACTTTGAGTAGACAAAAGAGGACCATATGTCAAACCACATCTGAGAATGGAGATGCCAGAAGAGTTTGATAAAAGTGCCAATCCCACCAACATTCCTGCTTGAGTGGTTCCTTAAGTATTTGGTACCCCAATTGTCTAAATACATCACAACGTCTGGGTTTTTTTTAGAATAAGATGTGATAATGAGAGATGAATAGCTAGAACTTATTTACTCTTAGTCTGGTCTACTTTACGAAGTTTTTCCAGATGCACCTAGGTCGATACTTGACAACACCAAACAGAGGTTTGGACCACATGTCGATGGTATTGTTGGTTTAGCACAAAAAAATCCCTCTGATTAGTTGTCAAATCAATTGCAACAATTTTTGATACAGCAAATAGCGGCCAACCAAACCATTGGTTCAGTTGTTCCCCCTAACCAAAATTTGAATGTACACAGTGTGCAATTGACAAACCCAAAGGCCACCCAGCAGCCTAACAGAAGAAGAAACAACAAAAAAAGGGTAACGGGGATAAGAAACCTACCAATAATGCTGGCAAGGAAAACAATGAAAAGAAGAAAGCAAAATATCCATGTAATCTTTGCAAGGAAGACCATCCGACTCACTAGTGCCCTCAGCTTGTAGAGGCCCAAAATTTATTGGCACAGCAACCACCTATCATGTTAACGAACCTATTTCCACACAAGAAAAAATCTAACTCAAGCCTCTTCGAGCGCGAAAGGGGGTAGTCAGGGACCCCCTCCATATTTAAGTAATCCTTCATCTGCAAATCTATACATGATGAAAGGTAGCGTTGACATAACAACCATGACACACGACTACGGAATGCCAAACACCTCTGAGAAGGGTAAAGAATCGAAAAACCCATCTCTTCCTCTCCATATTGAGAATATGTTGGGAAACAAAATGACACACATCCCAAAAGGTGCATTCAAGAAAGCTTCCCACAACCCAAATGCAAGGGATACTAAAAACTATTCTGTGGTGGAGGATTTGTCACAAACCACTTGTGCAATGTCTCCTTTGGAAGTCCTCCAGAGTTTTCCTTCCCAGAGAAAGGCTCTATTAGTTGCCTTAGGATCAACAGAGACTTGTAATTCGAGTACGATCATGCTTGATACGACCGACTTAAAACCTCAGTTTCCTTACCATGTAGCATTTCAGATAGTAGTGGCTTACACCATGAAAAAGTTTACTCGGAACATTTTTTGCACAGCGGTTGATTAGGATGCCTCGACATGCGTGATTTATTTGGCATGTTGGAAGGCCATTGGGCAACTCATTTTGCCTTTGTCTCCTATGCTTCTCACCACCTTCAATGGTCGTTTGTTCCGACCACATGAAATCATCCCCTCTTTCCTAGTGGAGTTAGGAGAGAAGACCGTGTGTGTTGAAGTTGAAGTGCTCGATGCATCTCTCAACTAGAATATTTTTTTATGAAGGAGTTGGACCTACGCTATGCAAGCAATGGTCGTGATAGTTTTTTGGGTTTTTTTGTTTCCACACAAAGGCTAGATCATGTCCATTGATTAGTTATCCTTCTCCCATCCTGACCCTTCATCGGGGGTATCCACGGTCTCAATGATTGATAACCCTCATCCCAGCATTGTCAACATAGGGGTTGTTTCATGTCCACCTTTGATGGATACTTTCGATTACCTGCCTCCTACTAGAAATGCTCAATGCATATCAGTTGTTCCCGACCAACCTAGGGCTGAAATTTTCAAAATATCATCGTTTCACATGACTTACTTTAACGATCTGTGGACTCTTCCTTCCCCATCATCCATGATGGAAGGGATAGAGCACCATGGCATGTCCATGCCTTTATCTACGACAAAAGTTGCATACTCAATAATTCAACAAGCTTTCAATGACCCCGATCTGACTCTCACACAAGAGTTAGATCTGGTTCTCGAGATTACTTGGGCTCAAGTTTCCCTCACCAATACTGATTCTTTAGACTTAGTATTTCCCTCAGACGAGGGGATTATTGAGGTAATGACTAGTCCGAATAGACCTTGGGATGATCTTCATGACAGATCTTACTTCCTCCCAGAGTTAAGAAGAATTGAAGCAGGTGAATTCACTCTAACTATGACTAGAGAAAAGGCTTGTCCTATCAATCCTTTGGTTACACACACTATTTACGTCAAAGGAAATATGGAAACCATTTCTCAAATGATACCTATTGATATCTCCAGAACCCCTGACGTCATGGAGAATATCTTCGTCGAAGCAGAATGCTTTCCCGAGGAGATTCGAATCTACACATATTTATTTAAAGAATTCCACGACATGTTTTCCTAGTCTTACGAGGAAATGCCACACATAGATCCAAGAATCGTCGAACATGAAATCACGACATATCTTGATGCTAAGCTGGTTCAGTAGAAGCGTCTCCCGGTCAATCCTAGAAAAGCAATAGCTATTAAGGCTGAAGTAGAGAAACTACTCCAAGATGGTTTCATCTACCCCATCCAATTGACTCAATGGGTGTCAAATCCTATGCCAGTCAACAAAAATCAGGGTATGATTTGCATATGTATGAACATCCATGATTTGAACAAGGCTTGTCCAAAGGATAATTTCCCCACACCATTTATTGACCAGATAGTTGATGAATGCATAGGTTCTGAGGCCTTTTCTTTCATGGATGGTTTTTCAGGATACAATCAGATACAGATCAAGCCCGAAGACCAACAAAAAACCTATTTCATTTGTCCATGGGGTACATTTTCTTATCAGAAGATGCCTTTTGGTCTAAAAAATTCTAGCACTACTTTTCAACAGGCCATGTCTTTTTCTTTCCATGACCTCAAACACATAGTCGAGGCTTATCTTGATGATTTAGTGTCATGATCTTGTAAGAGAGTTGATCATCCTGCACACCTTTGACTTATCTTTGACCGATGTCGCTACTATCGAACCCTCTTGAATCCAAACAAACATAGTCTTTTCATCACATCGAGTCATATTATAGGTTTCATATTTTCAACAGTGGGGATCATGTTCAATCCTCTAAATGTTGAGGCGATAGTTCAGTTACCTCCCGCATGCACAATCTCTCATCCTCAGAGTTTATAGGGAAAAGAAAATTTTTTACGGTGTTTCATCACAAACTGTGTCGATATCACAAAGGGTTTCATGCATTTAGTGAAGAAGGACATTCCTTTTCATTGGGACAAGGCTGCTCAACTCTCTTTCAAAGAATTGAAATGCACCCTCACATCTACCCCTCTTCTTTGACCACCCAATTATGATAAAGATCTCTTGTTGTACTTGGTTGCTACAGAGTCAACTGTAAGTATGGTCTTGGATCAAGAGAATTATTTTCTCTCAGAATACATGATTTATTACCTGATCTGAGGCCTGGTTGGACTAGAAATCAATTATTCCTACATTGAAAAACTTGCGTTGGTAGCAGTCCATGCTGTCCAATGGTTCTATCATTATATCTTGTTTCACAAGACCACCATCATTGTCGTTGTGAATCCATTTCAATACATGTTGACACAACATGTAATTGGTAGAAAGATCAATATATGGATAGTTATCCTCCATGAATTCAACTTGGATTTTGTTTCGGCCAAGTCCAAAATGTCGTTGGTCGTTGGGGAACTTATTTCATAACTTTCGATCGAATTAGGAGATGTTATACCTGATATGTCAACTATCAAATGAGACATGTTTTTGATCATCTCTTCCAACCCCTGGTACGAAGATATACTAGTCTATCTCTAGACTTTTAAATTCCCCACCTCTGCTTTTCATGATGAGCATCACCATATATGCCATCAGGATAAAAACTATCTCATACTTGAGGACACTCTGTATCATCAAGGAGTAGATTGCATCCTTTTCCAGTGTCTCACTCATGAAGAAGAAAAAATCATGCTTAACGATTGCCACACTAGAGCATGTGGCGGTCATTTGTTTGGGTTGGAAACAACCCAAAAGATTCTATAATTCAGTTACTTTTGTCCGACATTAATCAAATATTGTGTTGAATCAGTCAAGAAGTACCACCTGTGTCAGATATTCTTTTGGAATATGAGGGAACACCCCACTCCCATGTTTCCTTTCATCACAGCTGGTCCCTTCACCAAGTGGGGGATTGATTATGCTACATGCAACTGTCCTTCTGCAAGGGGGCACTATTATATCATCGTAGCAGTAGACTACTTCATGATGTGTATCGAAGCTATGCCAACATTTAAAGATGATGGTGATACCGCAACTCTCTTTTTTTTTAACCATATAATAGAAAGGTTTGTCATCCTGAGAGACATTGTCACTGACCATGGCAGTCACTTTTAAAACAAAATGATGTCTGAGTTAACATCAAAGCTTAGGTTGAGGCAAGAACATTCATCACCCTACTACCCACAAGAGAATGGTCAGGTGGAAGCTGTGAATAAATCCCTGAATACTATCTTATAGCGAACGATCAATTCAGACAATCAAATTGGAATTTGATGTTGTACTCAGCATTATGGGCCTACCGAATGTCTATTAAGACTGCAACCAGTTTCTCACCATTTCAACTTGTTTACGATCTAGAAGAATTCTTTCCTATAGAGTCCCAAATCCCCTCTCTAAATTTGGCAGTACAGTTATTGCCAGACACTTCACTACTTGTAGAACATTTATTATATCTTGAGCAGCTCGATGAACAGCATTGGGATGAAGCCTTGGCTAATGAGGCTCACAAAAAAAAAGTCAAGTGTTAGTATGATTGGTCCATCTGTCCTCGAATTTTCTCTAAAGGTGAGTTTTTTCTAGTCTATGACCAAGATAAGGACCCCATGGGGGCAGGTAAATTCAAACCCTTGTGGTTCGGACCTTTCATCGTGAAGGAAATTCTAAAGAAGGGTTTTTATATTCTAGTGGACTTTGAGGGAAATGCTTTGGCGGAGCCTATAAATGGGTTCTACCTCAAGAAGTATTACTTGTAGGTGGGTTGGCTTGGGTGACTTCTTGTAACCTATGTATATTCTTGTACATTTTCTTTTTAGTTTTTGTCTTTTGGTTTTATGGATGTGTCATTTTTTATGTCATCTTTTTCACTATGGTAGATGTCAAGTGAATTAAAGGTATTGATTGGGTTTGTGGACAATGCTATCTGGCACACTCGAAGGTTTTCTTCCGCATCTTGTGTGATTTTCACACCTTAGGGCCAGTTTTTATCTTCAGGAGGTATATGTTTAGGTGACACCACAAACAATGTCACCAAATACAGTGAAATCTTAGAGTTTCTTTGTGATGCTTTGTCACATGGTATCTCTCACCTTTAGGTCTACTTAGACTCTCAATTGGTTGTGTCTCAGTTAAATGGTGCTTATCGAATTTACAATCCTACGCTACACCGACGGTTCCTTAGTGTACATCTCTTAGAACGAAGATTTGATTACATTATGTATATCCATGTTCCTAGGAGATTGAATCAAATCACAAATACTCTAGATAATCATGTACTAGATTGGCATATTGCACACATGTAAGAAAAAGAACACACACACACACACACATACATGTAAATATATTTGTAAAATAGATGTAATCCATAAGACATAAAAAGATAAAAAAAACATCCATATATATATATAAATATATAAGAGTACATGGGTGGGTGCAAGCACCTCAAAAATATGTCCATTTAGAGTCACGGGGCTTATGCCCTCAAAAATATGCAAAAGGTTCTCTCGGCACATAAGTAGTCTAGCATAGGTAAGGGTAAGGCCTGTTCGCCCTGCCATAGTGAACAACAACATTTTTCAAACTCCGAAAGTGCTGGACCCAGGTTCAGGGAACCCCAACTACGTGAGGTTACATCAACGGTGGGAGATCCTTAATCTCCACCATAGGGACTTTACAGGTGAGCGCGGTAAAGTTCCTCTCTACCCATCTCAATACTCTCTCAGACTCTTTGGCTGGAGGCCCCCTTGCTGTTGTTTTTGGTCCAGCAGCTCTAGCTAGTTCTACCTCTAGTTAAGGACCTCACCTAGTTCTTGAGAATTATGTTGGATGCACTAGTCCCACATATGCACATAAAAGATATGTAAGTGTCAGATACTCTGGTATACAAAAAGAATGATATATATAAAAAGACATAAAAATTAAATAACTTTGAAAATCAAGCTTACCCATCTCTCCTTGCTCCGCTCTAGGGAGTACAGGCATGTCAGGATCTCGAGAAAATCTAATCCTGACATAGGGGTAGTCCTCTATTGTCAGAATCTGTCATGACCACCAGTCAAAAAAATTGTCATCAAAGGCCTCGATGGTCCTACCCCCACCCTGTCGTGGAAACAATGCTACCCATTTGTATAGCACCGGGAGAGTGGCCTCATGCCCTCGTACAGTCTCTCAAGGATTGAGACTAGGTACCCTCTCGAAGAAAATGGAACACAAAATGGTCCCAAACCCGAAGTTGTGGTGCACCCGTACTCGACACTCTGTCATCTTTCTCTTCATGCAATCCAGCATGGTGGTACTCTAGTCGCAAATATGTGTATTTAAGCACTGTATCACACAATGCATGTGTGCCCGAGAAGCCTGATGTAAAGATTCGAATCCAGTAATCCACCCAATAGGTATAACTATCACTTTAAGTGATAGGTTGTTGATCTTATGAATAGGCACATGAGAACCTACCTTCTCAGTACTGGCCTCGCAATGGAGTCTAATAAACTCTTCAATGTTGTGGGGCCCAAGGGGAAAAGTACGCAAGTTGACTAGATCCCCTCTCCTCAAGAGACTAGTAAAAAAGTAAATTTCCTCGGTCGTTGGAGTCAATGACTACCCCTCGAGCATAAATGCCTCTGTGTCAGGATGCTAGTAATCTATCAATGCATTTAGCAACCTGGGTTGTGCCCTCATAAACAGACACTGAAAGAACTTTAATAACCCACATCATGACAAGACAACGATAGTAGTAGGGTCCTCGAAGACCAAAAAATTGATTTCCTCATGCTCTCTCTCTCTCCAATGCACATACATCCTACAAACATAAAGCAACAAAGAGTTAACTCTAGCTTTTCCACTTTTTATCACTTTTTGGAGGGTGTATGCGGGTTGTATTGAGGACAATCATGTGTACACATGGGAAACTTCTCTTCTTCCAACATGTACATGTGGGATGTGCTTGGACAGCCTGCGTACATGCAAGGCTGACCTCTTTAAAGGTCAGTGCCCCCCTAAAAAACAAAAACAAATGCATAAATGAAGAATGGAAATGCAAGAGAGGTTAGTGTGTACTTACATGGCCCAAATGGAAATTCATTTCATCCACTAAAGCTCCTAGAATCAACTCTTTTGGCAAAGGGGTGTTTTTGGATTTCTTGTCAATTTTCAAATTACAATGGTGATAATGAGCTGCTAACTTCTATTTATAGACTTTTTGGCCCCTTATTGTCATTTTTTGACCCTTTTTGCCATTTTTTCCTAGCTTGAAAATCATTTAGTATGGTTCTAGATTTCTTTGGGGACGTTATGATACTTGTTACTTTGGGTATTTGGGAAATTTTTTGATATTTGGGTCATTTTAAAAGGTCTTTTGGTAAAAAATTGTTTTTTCAATTTTGTGCACGTAATATAGGATTCCACCTCTGTCTGTTACAACTCGTTGGATTTTTCACTTTTCCTTAGGATTGACACCATTGAATTGTGACACAAAACCCTCACTCCTTCTCTAGAAGCATTTTAATTTAGCGGTAGATCCTACTTTCACATGGGTGCCCTAGGTAGATACTGGTTGCATTTTGGAGTCCATGTCTTCACTAATTATTACGGGCTTGGGAGTCCTTATTAGTCTTTCCTAATGATGCATTTGAGCCTCATTTGCATGATTCATTATCACTCCTGACCTCGCCCTCGGGACTCCCAAAACACAACAGATCTTCTTTTAAGCCCTTTTCAGACCCTCTAAAAATGAAAAGATTGTCGAGCAATCTTGTTTCCCTTCACGCTTGCTAAACTGAAATTTCAAGGCACATCTGTCCGACAATAGTTTACCTCTTTTTTGGTCCAATGTTCAAAACTACAAACAAAGGAATACTCTAGGAGCCTCGATTCTCTAGAAGAGTACTCTCAGGTATAATTTTTACCCCATTTTCAGGTCTGAGGGAATAAATTTACGAAATAGGAACCCCCACAGAGTCCATTGTTAAGCTATTTTCAGACTCCCTAAAAGTGGAAAGATCGTCGAGTGAGCCTGTTTCTTCACACTCATTAAATTGGTCAAGAAGAACATCCCTCAACGGAGTCCATAGTTAAGCTCTTTTCAGACTCCTTAAAAATGAAAATATTGTCAAGTGATCTTGTCTTTGTCACGCTCGTTAAAATGGTTTTGAATAGACATATGTTCAGTGCTATTTTATCTCTTTTTCGAGCGGACTATAATACCTTTGAAAAAGGTACCCTAGTGGAGTCTTCTTTTACATTTTTTCAGACTCTCTTAAAATGAAAAACCTTCGAGATTTCCTTCTTTGGGATCGCTAAAATTACATCGAAAGATGTTATATTTGTGTCTTATTAATCAAATTTTCATTTCTACATACTTTTATTAAATTTGTCTCCATGTTGCTATCAACTGAACCATCTAAAGCATGCCTTATACGCAAGCCTTGTAGCAATTTGCCTCCGCGTCTTGACACCTTGATGCATGGAGGATTTTTCCAAGTGTCCCTTTCCTGCATATGTCCCCTTGCTCTCAGCATTAGTCTATTCCTTGCACTCGGAACTAGTATGTCTACAACAATCATTCCTTCTTTGTAATGTAGCATTCTTTCATTCTTTTTCAAAACTTTCCAACATTTTTGAAAAAGACAATAAAATCAAATATACCCCAAAAGGAGGAACGGAAAAGTATTTTCTTTTTATTGGTAGCACAATGAGTCAACCTTGGACAAAGCACATCCTTTCGTTTGTTCATCAAGATCTAGGATTCAATATGACCCGAGGAAGCTATTCTCTCTACATAGAGTTGTGTTCTTGTCCATTTGGTTATCATTCCAAACATATGGAGAGTTTGTGTTGCCTCCTACATTGTGAACTTATGTCAATGCCATGCTACCTAAGTCTCATTTTTTGTTGTTCTTTCTTCCAATGTAAGTTTTACTAATCTTGAGTTGGCCATTCTGTAGTTTGTCTCTTTTCCTCTTGCCCGAACACCCCAAAACACCAATCAAGTCCTTGTTTGAAATCAATGAAGTTCTCTTCCTGATCATGAAGATCCTCTTTTCTATTCCCGATGAGTCATCAAACACCTCTAGGTAGTGAAGTAGTCCACTGACATTACACTCCTACCCGAGTTTTGAATATTTTGAAGTTGTTTCTCAAGATCTGAAGACCTCATCTCCAGCCATCAAGCCTCATTAGCTTCTTGAATATGGATACTATACATGTATATATTTTGATTTTGAGATGTATATCCACTGTGTATTGTTTGCGGTTTCACTTTATATAGTTATATGACATGGATCTGCAGTGTATTTGATTGGTAGCCATGATTTCATTTTATCTTGAGTAGGGGTATGCCCGCCTCAGTGAGACAAATTGTTATTTTGCAGATGACACCTCCTGAACTCTGGTCCCTTGGCTCACTCACGTCATACATTGGTGAATATGTGTAATATATTTTGGCCATCAGATACTCTTATGACCTCACACATTAGGGGGCATATGTTATAAGCCTAAATTTCATCAAACATGCATACCAAGCATAAGACCATCTAACTTACCATATTTTCCAACCCATCACTAAACAAGCTCTTCTAAAAATCATCACTTTGAAGGCATACACACCCTACACCACTACTACCCACGCACACATGCTTGTTGAGCCACTATATCTTGTGTACACTCATAAAATATCGCGAAAATTGGAAATTTTCATAGGATACTAGTTTTCGGGCCATTACTTAACCGTTTGACTGCCTGTAGCCAGTCACCCCAAACGTCACTAGCCCTTTTGGCCTATAAAAGAAGGGGTTGGGGTCCTATTTCCAGGAGAATCATAAGAGCATAGAAACTCTACCCATTTTTACATTCCCCCTTTGCCCCATATTGTGAGTTTCAGTAGTTGGTGCATTGTGAAGAGGAGCCCAGGACCAATTTCAAGGA
>ML835777.1:33247-47884 GCA_009831015.1 Picea engelmannii | reverse complement strand
TTTCCCTCAAACCTAGGATTTACCTCTTTATTTTAACCTATAATTAACATAGCATTAATATTGACAAAAACTAACATTAACTTAAGATTTTATGAACTCCCTCAATACTAGGGTTTCATCATTAATTTAACCTTAATCTAGCCTTTAATCAACATAAAATTAATATTATTTTTACTAAAACCTCTGGTCAACCCTAATTTTCTCCTAAAACGAGGGTTTCACTCAGCCAAACGTAGTTCTTTCACCCGCCTCATCACTATTTAATAAAGGCTCTTCTCTTACTATTTTTCTCAGACTTTTTTGTCCCGATGATGGATCCTGCTATGGATCCGAAACGTCGACGACAAGATGTCATCAACACTGTGGATTTTCCGACAAATTCTGTACATTAATATTATTAATGTATTTGTATGCCTCCATAGATTTATAGATTTATATTTGACACATATTAATGTTTGTTACATGAGAACATGTATAAAAATATTAACATAAATAGATATTATATTATAATGTTATATTATATTAACTTAGATAATGTTTATATTAATTTATATTAATAAAATTTATAAAAAAAAAATTATATATATATATATATATATATATATATTAAGTAAAAAAGCGGGTCTTAATATATTGATATTGGAGAGTTACACCATGACATTGAGGTGTCAGTGGTCCCGCCTGTGAAGGAAACTGAGACAGTTGGCCAGTCCAAACTAGCATGAAAACTCAAAGTATTGTTTTGCCACCCTGCCCAAAGGAAACCAGGGTGCATGGTCAGTTTCATCATTAGTCTTATCATGCCTATGCTATCGCTACCATTGCTATGAGCTAGAAGAGCTACAGCTCTGATATACATAAAAAAAAAAAAAAGATTTTTGAGCAGTGGTTGAATAGGAGAACCTATTAATCGGTGTCCTCGTGGTCGTCCTTCTCCTTGCCGCATCTAACTGGAATGGCATAAATCTGATCGCAGGCGAGGCATTGTCGCCTTGGGGTGGCACTAGAGTAGGCGACGTATAGCATGTCCTGGCATTGGTTTATGCGGACGGCTCTAAAGATTTGGTCGTCCACCATGCTGCGAACCTCGAAAATCAGATTCAGGTGCTTCGGGTGAAGAAGTGGTGGTTGGGGTTGCAATTTTTGCTCGTCGTCCTCCTCCTGGTGTGCTTGCTGCTCTCGCTATGGCCTCAATTCATCAGGAGCCTTGCAGATGTTCTCCTCATTTCCTTGCAGATTTTCTCCTCATTGCCTTCTGACAGTTCTTCCTCTACCAGACAAGTGGTGAATTCCTCAACTGGAGTGTCGTTGGGACTATGTACTGCTCTTGGGTTGGGAGTTAGTGCGTCTGCTCCAAAACATGCAGGGGGGTTCTAGTTGTCCGGAACCATGAACATGAGACTTTCAGAAAATTTTTGGGGGAATTCCTCCAAAGGAATCTCCTCAACATACGTTCTGGGGCGTGATTTTGTTCCTTTGGACTCCCTGGGTCTCCTTCGCTTGGCTAAAAACAAAGCTCACTTAAACTTCTTATGCCTCTTCCGTCGTGAGTCATCCACGTACCACCCTGCGCCTCTGCGAGGCCCTTTCCTTGCTCGTGGCATGTTTAAAAATAGAACTAGAGCCGGAATGCCCCCTGCACTGTTGTTCTCGCTCGGCTCTGTAACCTTCCAATACATCCCAAAGCCACCGAGAATGCTGATAAGGGAGAAAATGGTGGCTATAGCCATTAAGGCTGCGGTCTTAATGCTCTGGCTGGTCGGTCTCCTTGCGCGAGTGAGAGGCCTCATCAAATGGTGGAGGCCAACTGAGTTGATGCCCATCATAAATATTAGGGATATGAGGGCGGATGGTCACCATTAATGGCCCCTCCTGGCGCTGCTCCACGTACCCACCTTGCTCTGCGTGTCACCCCATCCGGGGGTTGGAGATCCTTGCTGGCGAGAGTTTGACACTGCTCTGATATGTCTGAAGCTTCAGAGCTGCGTGCTTCCCAGTATATCTGTTCGAGTTCCCTAGAAACTCCTTCATTTGCCAGGAAGTCAGCCACTCTGTTTGCCCCTCTCTTTACATGAGAAGGGGTTATGCTGAGGTTGGCCCTAAGGAGGCCTTTGATGTCCTCGAGTATCCCAGAGAGTCGCCAGCTGGGAGAGATTTTTTGTGGGTTTTCCCCATGGAGGATTTTAGTGATCATCTGGATGACGATTTGTGATTCCCCCTCCAAGATGACCCTACGACTGTGTAGGGATATAGCAATTCGAAGACCTTGTAGTAGGCCGATTAGCTCCACTGCATTGTTTGTAGTCTCCCCCAGATACCTCGCTACCAGGATTAGGATTTCCCCTTTGGAGTTCCTGATTATAGCTCCATAGCCGGCTGGTCCTGGGTTTCCTTTTGAAGCTCCGTCAAAGTTGCTCTTTATGAATCTTGTTGGAGGAGGGGTCCAGATGGTTGGACTGACGTTTTGGCTCTTAGGTGCTCCGATTACCAATTGGTCGATCAATCTGAGCTGCCATCTTTGTAGAGTGCAGTGTTCCTCCCGGTTACATTCCTTGTCCTTTGGTTGCCAGTTCTTGCTTCTAATTGTTTCCTTGATGAGCATGGCAATTTTTCCCCAAGTTAATTCTGGTGTGGATTCCTTGGAGTGGAAGATACGTTTGTTTCACTCCTTCTAGATTTTCCAGAGAATAAACCCCGGAAGGAGTTGCCAGATGTAATTCAGTATGGGGTTGTTGTAAGTGATTGAGTCCCAGTTTTCAATAGTGTCTCTGATGCTGCCTCTATTTTGGTTGGATCTTCGCATTATTTGAGCTCCCTGGTCCCATATAGATTGGTTGTAATGGTAGTTGTTGAAAAGATGCTCTTTGGTTTCCTCTTGGTGTTGGCATAAGAGGCAAATTGAGGGTCCAATGAAGCCTCTTCGCCTGAGATTATCCCAGGTTAGAATTATGTTATGGACAATTAACCAGAGGAAGGTGGAAACCTTTGGCCATAGTGCTTTGTTCCAGATTTTGTTCCAAATATTTTCCTTTTCCCGATTTTGGTAATTGCCTTGTAAGTAGTAGGCTTCTTTGACTGAAAAATTACCAGTTGTGGAGTGTCCCCATCTGAGGATGTCTAGGCCTTCTCTATTGGGGATTTTCTTGTGACTTGCGTGGTGGTGCCAGGCTAACGGATTTAAGTCTTCTGGGACTCTTAATTCCTGGCTGGAAGTTTTCCACTGTCGCCATTGTTGTCTTTTTTCGATGGGTTTCCATAGATCTTTTACCTTGAGTGGAATATCTTGATTAAGAGCCTGTTGGAGGGGTCTCAACTCTACCAGATCATTTAGAGGTTTAAGTTGTTGCCATGAGTCTTGCCAAAACATTTCACTTTCTCCATTTCGGATCTCCCAAAAAGCATGCTTTTGTATTAGGTCTCTGTTTTTCTAGGTTGTGTTCCAAATGTTTGAACCTTGTATTCGGATATTATGCCTGATTAGTTGGTCAATCTGCATTGAGGGAGCGTATTTTCTCTTCCAAATTTGCGCCCATAGGGAATCTGGTGTTTTCATCCATCTCCACCACATATTGGCTCCCATTATCTGGTTGAGCTTCCTTGGGTCTTGAAGTCCAAGGCCTCCCATGCTTTTTGGTGCGCAGACCTTATCCGAGCCTACGAATGCCCATTTCTTGTTGGGATGTAGGCCTTGCTAAAGGAAGTTTCTCTGGAGTTTTCTTACAGCTTTGATGATTTTCTTGGGAGATGCTATGGTGGTAAAGAGATAAGTGGGTAGGGTTTGTAGGACTGATTTAAGCAGGACCAGTTTGGCTGCGATATTTAGCGGTCTGAAGGTCCAGTTGTCTAGTCTATTCGAGATGGAGAGGAGGAGGCTATCCCAGAAGATGGATTTAGCTGGTGCTCTTGTGAGAGGAATGCCTAGGTAGTTGGATGGAAGGGAGCTCTTGGGGATGCCCAGGAGTTTGGAGATATGTGATTGAATCGTAGCTGGAGTGTTGAAAAAGAAGAGGCTGGATTTGTCTAGGTTCAGCATCATGCCTGAGGCTTCTGTGAAATCGGAGAGGATGGAGTTGAGCTTGTTGGCTTCGCAAGCAGTAGGGGAATTCATGAGAAGGGTGTCATCGACAAATTGACTGTGTGAGGGAGCTGGTTGGATGCTATGTAGGGGTAGGCCTTTGAGAGAGCCTTCTAGAACCGCTGATTTGATGTAGCGGCCCAGGCCTTCCGCCATGAGTACAAAAAGAAAGGGCAATAATGGGTCCCCTTTCTTAATACCTCTGGAGGGCGAGAAGGGCCAGGAAGGGACTCCATTGACAAGGATAGAGAAGAAGGCCAAAGAGGTGAGGTTCAAAATCCAGTTTACCCAATTTTGGTCAAAACCAAAAGAATTTAAGGTGGCTCTAAGGTATTGCCAGCTAGCTTTATCAAAAGATTTTGAGAGATCAAGTTTGATTGGCATACCTAGAGTTTTTGTTGACCTGAGAGAGTCAATTACCTCATGTGCTAAAATTATGCTATCCATGATTTGTCTTCCTTCTACGTAGCCGACTTGTTCCTTGGAGATGACATAGGGCAGGATTGGCTTGAGGCGATTTGCAACCACCTTTGTAATGATTTTATAAATTACGTTACATAAGGCAATGAGCCTGAACTATTTGGGATTTGTGACCCTTTCCTCCTTTGGAATGAGAGTGAGGAAGGTTGCGTTGAGAGCTTGGAGAAATTGGCCCGACATTCATGATTCCTCTACAACCTCCCAGACTTCCTTCCTTACTATGTCCCAGCAGTGATGGAAGAAGTCAGTGGTGAAGCCATCTAGGCCTGGAGCTTTTCCTAGGGGCATAGCTTTTGCTGCTTGGTCCACTTCCTCCCGAGTGATTTTCCTCATGAGAGTTGCGTTCTGTTCAGGGGTCACCAGTGAGGGTATGTGACTGGTGACTCGAGTGATGGCTTCGTTTCTATCCACCTTGGTTTCCGTTAGGAGGTCCTGGTAGTACCCGTTGAGCTCTTCTTCGATTTGGATGTGTTCTCTGATCATGTTGCCCTGTCCATTCTCCAGATGGGTTATTCTGTTGATGTGTCATTGGTGTATCATGGTTATGTGGAAGAATTTTGTGTTCTTTTCCCACTCTTTAAGCCATTGTACCCTGAATTTCTGCCGCCATAATATTTCCTCTTGTTTTCTTCTTTCCTCCAGTTGCACTTGAAGCTCCTCCGCCTCTTTCATGAGCTCAACAGTTTGATTCCTTGAGATGAAAGTTCTTTGTATCTCAACCAGCTTGTTCTATGTGTCCTGAATGCTTTGGAATATATTGACAAAAGTATTTCTATTCTAGTGCTTTAGCAATTGCTTGAAATTTTTGAGCCTTTGTTGGAATCTATACATATTTGTACCATGGTCTATTTCGGCTTGAGGCCACCAAGTTTTTGCAAGTTGTTGGAAATCTGGGTGTGTAGGCCAAAATTTCTCAAATCGGAATGGTTTAAATTTAGGTGTTGCCTCTATTGCTAGCTGGAGGGCTATTGGCCAGTGGTCAGATCCAGCTTTGGGGAGAATAAGGCTTTCCATGCGGAGGTCTCTTTCAATCAATTTCTCTGCCACAAGGAAGTGATCCAATCGACAGGCTACATGCTGGTTTCCTGACCTGCGATTGGACCATGTGAAAGTGCCATTGTTGTTCTCTATATCTACTAACTTTAGATGCTCAAGAAGAGTTTTGAACTTACCACTATCTTGCTCAAGTCTTTTGCTCCCTCATGTTTTCTCCTCCAGCGACATGATCATGTTCAATTCGCCTCCTATGATCCAATTAGGTGTGGTTGCCGAAGGTTTTATACGAGCCAACTGTTCCATAAATTTGATTTTTTCCTGTTGCCCTTGGGGTCCATAGACGTTGGTGATGGTTCCGTCCTGATTTGAGCCTGTGACTTCAAAGTGAGCTGATAAAGTGCCTATAGTGGAAAAGGGTCCACTGAGAGTGGTGTTGCTTGGGTTCCAAAGTATGGCCAAACCCCCTAGGGCTCCCGAGGAGTATGTTTGGATAGAGTTGTAGCCTTTCCATATGCGTTGGAAGATGGTTTCAGCCTCCATCCCCGCACATTTTGTTTCTTGTAACATTAGAATATCTGGGTTTTCAACTTTGATGCAGTCCCTGAAGATCCTTTGTTTGGATCTGCCATTGAGTCCTCTAATGTTCCAAGTGATGATCTTCATCATTATGAGGGTGGGTGTGGGTGGAGGTATCCCTCCAAGAGCTTATATATCTGACCTGAGTTGATCATGAGATTGTCGACTTCTTTGATTAGTTGATGTACTGGTTTTCATCCCCTTCTTTTGTTCTCGCGCGGTATTTCTTTTTTAGCCTGAGCCTGATTCTGTGGCTATGCCTAAGCGTGCTGTGGATCCCGCTGTTGAGTCTAGAAAGACCTTGTGTACCTTTCAGAGTTTCTCTTCAGGGAGGGCCTGCAAATCCTTCTGATTGAGAGCTTCCTCAAGTTTTTCAAGGTCAATACCTGCTAAGTCTTGGGCATCCATATGCATTACGGTGTCTCCGTCTCCATCTCCTTTTTTGTCTCGGTGGATCTCTTTATTTGGGCCAGAGGAGGAAGGTGTATGGTTCTGTTCTTTTCCCTTTTGCAACCCTTCGTGTGGATCTTGGATTTTCGCATCCTCTGGTAGTTGGCTCAGTATGTCGTAGGCATTCTTGGTCAAGATATTGGGTTTGGGTTCAGGTATTTTCCTTCTAGGAGGATTTTTCTTCCTGGTCTGGACCGTGGTGAAACCGTCTTTTTGTAGGTTATCACTGGCTTTGGAAGCTTGCTTATTTAGTGGGCAGTCCCTGAACAGGTGGCCATGTTCATGGCATTTTCTGCACCGGAAAGGGATGTGTTCGTAGTCGAGGGTTTGTATCCAGTCTTCATCTTGATACTCTAGCATTACTGCCCCTGGTAAAGCCATAGATATGTTCATATAAACACATATTTGGGTGTATGAGGTGTATTTCCACTGCTTTGTGGCTTCTGAGGCTTTGACATATTGACCGATTGTATTACCTATTCCCATGAGAATCTCCTCCAGCTAGAATTCCTGTGGAAGGGAATAGAGGCAAATCCAGACAGGTGCCATTGTGAAGTCCTCCTTGTCTAGGCTGAAGCACTCTGTCCGGAATCTTAGGAATAGCCCTGCTGAGTTGTAGAAATATGGGTCATTCTCAAAGATGTGATCTCTGTCTTCTGGGTTATATAATATGATTTTGAAAAAGCCTTTGGAGCTGAGCTGAACTTCATAGTCACTCTTAGGGTTCCACCAGTGTTTGATCCATTTGTTCAGATCCCTTTCGGATGGCCAGAGTACCAGAAATTTGCCAATGAGGGCATGTTCTTGCATAAACTGGGTATGTTCCCCCACCCTTGTTGAGCTTATAATGTATCTTGGGGGTTTTTCCATTTGTGGGATGCATTTGTCAGGCTCCCATCCACGAGGTGCTTTTGGATGGGATGTGCTGGCCTCCGTCTCCATTTCCTTATTGAATCCCTATTCTCTGGAAAGGAGTTGTTCGTGTATCTGTTGTGGTAGCTCAAACGACGGTCTTTTTTCCCTTGTTCCTGATCTATCATTGGTCGTGATGTTGTTGTACGAGGGGGGTTTCCCCCCCTCTTCGGTGTTCATACTGACGGGTCAGAGCTGGTATCTAACTGCGTTGGATCTTTGCTGGTGTTTTGCTGTGGCGGATCCTGATTCAATCATGCAGCGGCTCGCATAGACATAGAGCTAGGGTTCCCAATCACTACTAATAAGTATAAATATATTAATACTAATATAAATATTAAATTTGTTGTTATAATTAATATTAATTTTTTAATAAAATTAATCAATATTAAAGTTATCAGTTAATATTATTATAATTATTAATTAATATTAGTATTAAAGTTAAAAATTTATTTAATAAAATTATTTAATATTAAACTTGTATTAAAAAAGTTTATATAATTTTATATTAATATATTATATTAACTTATATTAATTTATATATTACTTTATATTAATTATGTCTAAAGGCGTATACCTATTGATAATGGTCACAATTAATGATATTTTAACATGATTTAACCTGTTAGCGATATTTCTTGTCTCAGGATTAGGCATACCTAGGTCTGTAGTTTGCACGGGAAGCACCCGAGCATAACACGGGAGAATCTCGTTTTTCAACAGCAAGTCAACCGGGCAAAGTTTTGCCATCAGCGGCTGAGATCCATCCATAAAAGTGGATCGATGGCCATCGGGTTTTCGGGGCTGACCAGTTGCCTAGGGTTTAGCAAGGAGAAGCGCCATGGTTCAAAACAAATCTGGACCGTCCTATCTCACCGGGACAGGTGGCAGCCTATCGGCATATTGCGGATCGGGGTTTCGAGAAACAGGGAGCTCTCAGCTCATTGCACTTGGAAGTGTTGATCGACGAAACTCAGAAGAACCCTTCGAACAAAGCCCAGGGTCTCAACACCAGGTCATATCAAGCGAGCGGGTAAAGGGGGGGACAACCTCTTTATAATAGTAAATAATATCTGGGTCGTCCATCTGATGGACGCACGGCACATATCTACTTCATGTCGGCGTTCGAGAATTTGCGTGGTAAGATCTCCTCATCACTTCATCCCTCGAAACCCTGAATCCCGAAGCTCCGAAAGCGCCTAGAGTCGGGCCCATGGTTTTGGCGCCTGGTCATCAAGAAGGAGGTCTGGAAGAGGGGCGCTTTCATTTTCATTTGGTCGAAGGTTCCGAACTAAGTCTCAGAAGGGGGGAACTGTACTCTTCAGACTCCAGTTTGACGTGGTCTAGATCCTGATACTTGCTCAGAATGGATAAAGAAGAGAGAGGGTGGGTGAAACCTCGCATCACTCATTTATTACAGAGTATGGAGGTCCCAGATGAAAGTCTACCTAGGAGGGTCCCCTGTACCGGTTCTCTTCAGGGAGGCCACACCGAGTCTTCAACTCGCCAGAGGAACCTGCACACGCCAATTCAACATTCAAAGGGCTCAGCTACCCCCTAGAGTGAGTCATGCTGAATTAAAGAGGCATATGACAGGGGAACAAAGAATAGATTTGATTGAGGAGACGTCACCCATTGAAAGTTCTGAGACGCCTCTACTGGGAGAAAGGAAGGGACGAGTATATGTAGGAATTTTTGCCATTTTGTAATCATCGATGGTAGAGAAGAGCTCCCTACTGTAATGTTTTAAAAACTATTCTAGCTTTTAGCTTATGCATCTTTATATGAGACTTCTTGTTTTATGATAGAAAGTTCTTCTTACTCCGTCTAATTTTCATCTCATGCTAAGAGGGTTCGTGAACGACTAACTCGTGCGAATTATTGCAATTATGTTATGATAAAGGTTTTATTATTACATAATTGTGTCCTCTGCCTTTGCGTTTGAATGTAAGCCGATATTGTGTTTAAATTCCTTCTTCTATAGTCTGTTAGAAACCTGTTGTTTATAACAGACCTCCGCTAATCTCTTGTATAAGTCTTCCGCCTGTTCACCCTTTTACTACAGCTCACTGTCTGAAATTTACGCAAGACCTCACTTGCTCATGCATACCTGGCCTGGTTTCAGAGTTGGAACACTATTGTTTTGAGTTTACCTCCATTCGATCACCCATCTATAAATAACCGTGACATAAAACTGATGGGCGTCGGGCTCTGCTCGTGCTAGCAATCCAGGAGTGACTTCCGTCGCCAACATTTCTGGCGCCATTGCTGGGGACGAAGTTGAATATTTTCCCTGGGATTGAACGACAACGATTAACTGATTCTGAAGGTGCATCATATATCAGAATTATCAAGATTGTTGTTGTGCACCTGCCGACTCCATTGTGACGACTCCACTGGGGAGAACTTGCTCTGTCAATTGTGGCTTTCATTGGCAGACACAGGCGGTCTCATCCACAGCTGCCTCTAGATACACCTGAAACTGATCCAGGGGTGGTTCTCAGAAAAGGAAAGGCCCCTGAAGAAGAAGCTTCCACCGCCGAAACAGGTAATCCGCCATCTCCTTCTGTAAGAACTATGTTTTCTCCTCCTCAGTTTCTTAATAGACCTCCTTTAGAAGTTTCCCGTTTCTTGAATTTTGGGAGTGTTCCTGCTGATTTTTCCCCTCCTGGTCTGGGATTGGAGGGAGAAATCCTTGTCACTCCCCTCTCCTCTGAAGTTGTACCTTGGCGTAGACCCAGGACCACAGAAGATTTCCTCACTCCTGCACAAGGAGGAGCACCTGCTGACTTGAGCTTGTTATCTTTCTCCTTAAATCCTCTCTTGTTTCCCACTCCCATTAAGAACACCTCCCTGGTATCCACGTTTCGAGTTCCTTCTCCTCTGAGTTCCCCTTTACATAATATCCATATGGCCGGAGCAAATTCCCCTATGACCGCAATAGAGGCCATCATAGCCTCTAGGTATGTTCCTCTTGTATTACCACAGCTTCTCAATGCCCTCCCACCAGATGGTTACCTAAAGTAGCTGCCCAAGTTTATAAGTGAGGGGGACATAGCTGCTGAAGAACACCTAGCATCCTTTTATACTTTCACGAATGATAATGTTATCATGCACGCAGACGTATGGATGAGGATTTTTGTCCATAGTCTCCAAGGAGAGGCTAGAAAATGGTTCAAGGCCTTGCCTCCTGGATCTATTGATGGGATTGAAGCTTTAGATAGTACCTTTTTGAGACAGTGGGGAGATAAAAAAGATTTCATGTATTACATGACAGAGTTTGGGTCATTGAAGAGAAAGGAAGGAGAGTCTGTCTCCGACTTCTCGAAGAGATTTAATAAAATGTACAACAAGATCCCTACTGAGATAAAACCCTCCGAAGCCTCTGTAAATATCACTTACTCCAACTCTTTTGATCCTGATTTCTGCCTACTGCTAAGGGAAAGAAGAGCTACTACGCTAGCCCACATGCAGGATGCGGCCGTGGAGGTAGAATCTAACATATTGGCCATCAACCGACTTAAGAACGCAGGTGATAGAAATATGTCCAAGAACAGGCCTGAAGCTCCCTCATCCAATTCCTCTCCCCTGCCCCATCAGACAAATGAGACAACTAGAGCACTAAAATATCTTTCTGCCAAGATAGAAAGGTGGGAATTAGAGGGGAAGCCCATGTACAAAAATTCCCAAAACATTGATAATAGAGGTTTCAGACGACCTACTAACAATATGCCTCAGGTTTTCCCGAGGGAACAAAGGGGAAAAGGCAGAGAAGATCAAAGGGTTCAAACCCCCCTCCAAAAAAACCTAGTTGATCATGAGGGAAGAGAGGAGATAGACGAGTTTGGCCCTAAGATTCATTGTATTGAAGACACTCCCCCTTTTCCCCATTTGACATAGTCCGCATATGAAGAATCCCTGATGAGCACTCAAATTCATGAGTTGGGGAAAGAGAAAAGGGCCGGTCACACTTCTAACAGATATAATCTTAGGTTGAGAAGGAGAGAAGGAGACTTTGACAGCCCAGACCAACCCCTCATAGCAGAAAAACCTACTAGATCTGCAACAGCCGCTACTAAAGATAAAAGAGCTCAGAGCACTTTGCCAGTAGTCAAAGAACCTGTCACCGAGGTAAGGGAAGCTCCTAATCCCATTCCATCCTTTAATTTTGAACATGAAATTCAAAAGATCAGAATCCCTGTCCCCCTCTCAGAGCTAGTTAAAAATGAAGATTTTAAAAGATCCCTCTCCAAGATGCTACAATCCGAGTCCCCCCAGCCCCCCTTTGACTCAATAAACCTTCAAGATGAGATGCAAGCCGTTATCTTATGCCCCATGGTAGAAGACAGAGATGACTCATCCCCCCCCCTTCTACACATCCCTGAACATACATGATAAAGTGTTGCATAACTGCCTCATGGATTCAAGGGCTTCTCATAACCTTATGCCAAAAATAGTCATGGAAGAATTGGGACTGGAGGTGACAAAAACTTATCATGATTTATATTCTTTCGATTCAAGGAGAGTGCAGTGTCTAGGAGTCATCAAAGACCTGGTGGTTTCCCTGTTTCAGCTGCCCATGAAAAGTGTGGTCATGGATATTGTGGTAGCCGACGTCCCCCCCAAATTTGGTATGCTGTGGATCAAAAAACTGGGAGGGACACTGTAGATGGATCTCACATACGCCACCATTCCGGTCTTCGGAGGGGAACAAAGGATATTATACAGAGAAGCCCAACTAGCCTATATTATCAGTGATGAAGCAGACCCTACCAATCACCCCATCTTTGCACTTGACATCGAATTGGGGTCGAGTTTGCTGCAGCTTACCAATGCCCCTGAAAGCTCTTTACTAATCAGAAAACATCCCAGCCCTGATCGTCCGATTTCCCCTCAAAGCTCCTCTGTGTGGAAGATGTTTTTTGACGGAGCTTCTTCTAGCGAAGGCGCTGGCGCTGGGGTGGTTTTCGTATCACCTTGTCAAGAAGTCGTGTCCCTGTCATACAAGTTGGAATTCGAAGCCACCAACAATATGGCAGAGTATGAAGCTCTTGTTCTGGGTATGAGGGCCGCAAAGGAAATGGGAATTAAAGAGATAGCAATATTCGGAGATGTTGAGTTGATTATTCAGCAGGTAAGGAATGCTTATCGTGCCCATAATCCCTAGCTAAGAAATTATCGGAATGAAGTATGGGACCTTATTGATAATTTCTTCTTGGCTTTTAACATTTCTTTCATTCTGAGGGGAGAAAATACTTTGGCCAATTCTTTAGCTGTCTCAGCTAGTTTGCTCAAATTTCCTTTGCCGCCTATAGTAAAAGATGATGTTGATATAAGGTATAGGCCCTCGGTGCCGGACAATGTCAAGCATTGGAAGGTGTTTGAGGATGATTCTGAACTCAAAATGTTTCTCCAATCAATTGACGAATTTGTTGCATTGCATATTGACCAGGATCCCGACTTGGAAGGTGGCCCTCGTCCTAAGGAGCTTGTAAATAAAATCGCTAATCATCAGATCATTCAGCTGCCCAACAATCACATTCTGAGAGGACTTGTCCCTTTAGAAAGATTGTTTGATGGGAATGATGTGTCAGTAAAGGGCAAGGTCTCAAATGAAGATGCCGATACAACCGAATGCAACATTGGTTCACAGGAGGAGCCTAGATTCGTCAAATTGTCAAGCAATTTGACCAGAGAACAGAGGGATGAATATACGCAGCTGTTGCGAGAGTTCGCCGATGTGTTTGCATGGACATAAGAAGACCTCAATACATACGACACATCTGTCATCGAGCACAAGATCCTGTTGAAGGAAGAGGCTAGGCCATTCAGGCAGAAGCTAAGACAGATAAATCCCATGTTGCTTCCCATCATGGAGAAGGAAGTAAAAAAGTTGTTGGATGCACAAATCATTATCCCCTTGAGATATTCCGAGTCGGTGGCCAACTTGGTCCCAGTAAGGAAGAAAAGCGGAGAAATCAGGCTTTGTGTCGATTTCAGGAACCTGAACAAAAGCTCAAATAAGGACAATTACCCCCTACCTAAGATGGAACATATATTGCAGAGGGTAATTGGTGCATCCGGGATATCCATGATCGATGGGTTTTCTGGCTATAATCAGATATCGGTCATGCCCGAGGACAAGGAAAATACAACCTTCACCACTCCTTGGGGCACATTCATGTATGCCAAAATGCCATTTCGGTTGATGAATGCAGAAGCAACATTTCAGCGAGCTATGGATATAGCCTTCATCGGAGAAAAAGACCAGTTCGTAGTGATCTACCTAGATGACATCATGGTCTTCTCCAGGTCTGATAAAGAGCATCGCTGTCACTTAAGGAAAGTTTTCTCGAAATGCCAGAGATTTGGTCTTTCCCTAAATCCCAAGAAGTCCCTATTTGCTATGATGGAGGGGAAGCTGCTAGGCCATATAGTATCGGAAGAAGGAGTAAGAATTGATCCCAGCAGAGTGGAGGCGATTCAAACCCTGTCACTTCCCAGGTCTAAAAAAGAGGTTCAGGCCTTTTTGGGGAAAGTTAATTTTCTAAGGAGGTTTGTCTCAAATTTTGTCGAGCTAGTGAAACACATCACGGCCATGCTCAGGAAGGGAAACAAAGTGAAATTGACCTTTGAGCCCAGGGCCTCTTTTGACCAAATAAAAAGGGCATTGACTGAGGCACCTGTGCTAATCAGTCCCGACTATTCCAAGGATTTCCTGATTTTTTCTTTTGCTTCCTGGGATATAGTGGCGGCGCTCTTACTGCAGAAAAATGAGGAAGGGCGTGAGCAGCCCATCGCCTTCTTCAACAGGGCGTTAAGAGGCACAGAGAGAAAGTATGAAATCATGGAGAAACAAGCCTAGGCCTTAGTGAAATCTCTTAAGGCTTTCAGAGTCTATGTCTTGCATTCAAAAGTAACAACATACGTTCCTTCAGCTTCCATGAAGGACATCCTTGTGTAGCCCGACGTAGATGGGAAAAGAGGTCGATGGATCGCTAAAATTCTGGAATTCGACTTAGAGATAAAGCCCACCAAGTTGGTTAAGGGGCAAGGTTTAGCCAAGCTACTGGCTGAGTCCAACTGCGAATCCTTGGGAGTTAGTTTCATCAATACTCGCCTAGGATATCAGCAAGCTGAATCGCCCA
>ML835777.1:15514-25994 GCA_009831015.1 Picea engelmannii | reverse complement strand
TTGCATGTGGGAAAATTCACATCCATTTACTTTCCATCCATATAGTTTAAAACCCATACTTTATTAACCCTGTGGTAACCTTTCTTCACAAGATCTCATTAAATAGTGATACTTGTAGAATCATAATGATTCGACTAATCTTTGTTTCAAGATACCAAAACTCATCACAAAAGTGAGACCTATGGAATTGTAATGATTAGACTTGTTTGGAAGATGGAAGACACTCCATCATATAGATACAAAGAAACGTTAAAGAGGTCCCGCGATACTTATTAATCTTATTTTAGTATAAATCCTCATAATGTTTTAATTTTAACCTAATACAAAATACTATAATCTGTTTCACTAAATCGAATCTATTTGAAATTTCTTTTCACTTCATAAATACCAAGTCAAACACATACATTTTACTTTCCTAAACCCTAGCACGCAATGATCATAGTGTCATGTGTTCAAACACTCATAAGAATTAATAATACTTTAATTGTTTGAGTGATAATACTGGATAGGCTAATGGATAGGGTATGGAAATACAAACATCCTTTATAAAATGTTATTATTTAACTTAAACATCTTATCAATGAAATATGACTATAACTAAGGTCATCCTTTGAAATTTCCTTTCGTTCTCTTAGAATTTTGATTACATTTGATTATAATGGATATAGTTCAACTTAAGAGTTTCCCCTTATAATTTAGATTGCATTTGATGTATAAGAATTTGGATATATTTTGAAGCCTCAATGATGATATTAGGTTTTATGGTGGAAGACCTTGATGACATTTTCTTAATGACAATATTGTGGCTCTCATTTTTTTACTAGCCATTTTTTTCCCATCTCACGTTTTTCACATCTATTAAATGTTTTCACGTGTACAAACATCCTTTATAAAATGTTCTTATTTAACTTAGCAAACATCTTATCAATGAATTGTGACTATAACTAAGGTCATCCTTTGAAATTTCCACATTTCGTCCTCTTAGAATTTTGATTACATTTGATTACAATGGATAGAGTTCAAATTAGGAGTTTCCCCTTAGAATTTTGATTGCATTTGATGTATAAGGATTTGGATATATTTTGAAGCCCCAATGATGATATTCTACATAGATAATTAGATAAATTGATTCTTACTACATTTTTTTTTTATATAAAATTCACAGTTATAATTAAATTGAGTACTTTTCCAGTCGTAATATGACAAACATTTCCTCACGTTGAAATGTGATAGACATATCCTGACGTCACAATGTGACAAACATTTGCAAATATCGCAATATGTCGAACATAGTAACGTTGCAATCGATCAAACATAGTAAATTCACTATGTCACAAACATATATGGGTATCCCAATGTGACTAACATATATGAAAGTCACAATCTGACAAACATTTCCAAACGTCGTAATGCGTCGATCATAGTGACATTGCAATCTACCAAACACAACAACATCTCAATGTGACGATTATATAGGGACATTGAAATCTCATGAACATTTACGAACGTCGTAATTTGACGAACATAGAATTTTTATAACAATTTGACAAACATAAATGGACATCGCAATGTAACAAACATAGGTATATCATTGCAACACGACGAATATATCTTCACATTGCAATGTGGTGCACACGTCATGATGTCACATTATGATAGGCATTTCTAAATGTTCCAATGGGACGAACACAACACATCGTCGCAATGTGATGTATGCAACCCAGTGTTCCAATGTGACAAACATAAAACAATATTGAAATGAGAGAAACATTTCTTGACATTGCAATGTCACGAACATAACCCACTTTCGATCTGTGACAAACCTATTCCAACGCCATAATCTGAGAAACAAAAGCCCTTCGTCATAATGTGAGAAACAAACATTTCTTAACGTCGCAATGTGACAAACTTTTTCTAACGTCGCAATGTGACAAACTTTTCCTAACGTCGCAATGTCACAAACATTTCATAACGTCGCATTGTGACAAACATTTCCTAACGTCGCATTGTGACAAACATTTCCTAACATCTCAAAGTGACAAACATTTCCTAATGTCGCAATGTATCAAACATAGTAATGTCACAATAAGGGATGAACATATAATGTTGCAATGCGATGAACATATTAACGTCACAATCTCACAAACATAGTAATGTTGAAATCTACCAAACATACTAACGTTACAATTTGATGAACATAGGCATGTCATTGCAATGAGATGAACATCAACAGACGTCACAATGTGTCACACATCGCCCTATCATCATAATATTGCGAACATTTCTTCACATTTTAATGTGACACACATATGTCAACGTCAGAATGCGAGAAACATTTCCAAACGTCGCAATCTGTTGAACATAGTAACGTTGTGATCGACCAAACATAGTAACATCAAAATGTGAAAAACATATATGGTTGTCGTAATGTGACAAAAATATACTGAAGCCGAAATGTGATAAATATTTCCAAACGTTGCAATATGTCGATTATAGTAACGTTGCAATCTACCAAACATAATAACCTCGCAAGGTAACGAACCTATGCATACATTGCAATGTGATAGACATTTATGGATGTCCCAATCTGACGAACATAGCCTTGTTGTAGCAATGTGATGAACATGGGCTTATCATCCCAATGCAACGAATATATCTTCACGTTGCAATGTGGTGCACATATCCTGATGTTGCATTGTGATAGGCATTTTCAAAAGTTGCAATGGGATGAACAAAACCCATTATCAAAATGTGATGTACACAACCCACTGTTCCAATGTGACAAACATAGACTGATTTTGCAATGACACGAACATTTCTCAATGTCGCAATGTGACGAACATAACCCACTGTCAAACTGTGACAAACCTATTCCAACACCATAATGTGAAACAAAAACCCATCATCGTAATTTGATAAACATAACCTTACGATGTCATTTGATGAAGAAAATTTGATGTCGCAATGTGCCGAACAAAACCTGATGTTGCAATGTGTCGAATAAAACATGATCAACATTGCAATGCAATAGTTCCATAGTAAACTATGGTTAAACATAATCAAGATGGCCCACTATAATCATATCCACATGGTCAATGAAGTTTAGCCATGGGCATGGTCAACCATAATAAACTCCGACCAACCATAGCCAACCATGGTCATGGTCAACCACACTCAACCATGGTGAAGGACAACCACGATCAACCATAAGAAACCTTTCCTTTCCAAATCCAACCAACATCTACCAAAGTTAACCATCGTTGTGGTCAACCATTATAAAATGGTCATGGTCAACCATGGTCAACGATAGTCATTGTCAATTAAGGTATTAATGTATTACTACTTTAATAATGTATTTATTAGGGTATTAATACTTTTAAAATGCATTTATTAATGTATTATTATTGTTATAGTGTGTTTTTTTTTTGTAACTAAAAACGGTGGAACCTGTTATATTAACAAAAAGCCAAAGTGTACAGTGTCTAGTGTAGTCTCCAGCTGTCCTGCCTGAATAGGAAACCAGGACAATTGGGTTATCTGTGCTTGATGCATAATTCTTACCAAAACATATATATGCTCGCCTTGCCCAAGGGAAACCAGGGCGGCAGTGTTATAGAGTTGCAGAAACCAGAGCATTCCTAAACTTAAAGAGTCTATGTAAACTAACTAAACCAAAACAGAATTAAGATTTCTAACCAGAACCCTTGAATGACTATTTGCTTGAGCTCGCTCGCTTGTGTCCCGTCCGACGCCAGCCTGCCGAAATTGCGTATTCCTGTGCGCATGTTGGACACTGCTTCTTTGGAGTGCTCTTTGAGAGGCTTGCAAAGAGCATGTCCATTCGCTGTTCCATTTTGTCCATACGAAAGCCCAGGTCGCTCAGCATGTTTCTTAGCTCGAAAACGAGGGGCAGGTGCCAGAGTGCCAAGCAGGTGGGCTGGTCTAGTTCTCCCTCATCGCCATGCTTTTGCTTGCCGGTGTCCCCTTCTGATTCTGCCCTGGTGTCTCCCGCTGGACGGGTCGGTATTTCCTCGTTCCTCTTCATCCCTGTGGTGTCGCCTGGCGGGATTTCCTCCTCCACTATGCAGTGCGGGAGGAAGTCCTCCTCGTTGTTAGCGCCGTGTCTTCCCAGGTGGGCTCCGGGTGGCGTCCTCTGCTCTTCCACTTTTTCCACGGGAGGTTGGCACTGCTTGGCTTCCTCTGGGCTGATCTGTTCAACAATTTCCATAGGTGTCGATCGGGATATCCTCCTGCGACGGATTGACGCCAGTGCCAAGGATTTCTTGAATTTTTGGATACGCTTACACTGGGATTCAGCCCTATACCAGGCTGCCCCTCTGCGTGACTTACCTTTTAGTCGGGCATGGTGGAGGCTTCTGGAGGAAGGCGAATGGGTGGAGGTCAAGAGTGCAGTGTAGCCTCCCTCTTCTCTACGTTTGACGGAAAACGGAGATGGCTCTCAGATAGAATGAGCTCTGCGAAGGCTGAATACATCTCAGCGTTGTCCCTTGTCATTATAACACTTCCAGCTACTCTACATGCGATCTCCATTAACTCTGAGCTTTGATTGCTCTGTCTCCTGGTACCGCTCCCGCGCGCGAGAGGGCTCGTCGCGTTAAGGTGGCGAGTGTAAGCCATAAATCAATTTATTGACGGAGGAGGTGGGCCGGTTGATGCCATTAATATGTGTCCTGGCATCCCCCCGCGTGTCCTCAGCTGAGCTCTTGACACCCCATCCGGGGGGAGCAGGTCCCTGTTGGCTAAGTCGAGGAAGCTTATGAAGATGTCTGAGAAGTCTGTGGCTTCATCCATCCAGCTGGAGAAGCCAACTTCCTTTTCAACTGCTTTGTTCGCTAGGCAGTCCGCTACTCGATTGGCCTCTCTCTTTACATGAGAGGGTACAATACTGAGAGCTGGGGTGAGGAGATTTTTGAAGTCTTCTAGTAGTCCTGAGAGGCGCCAGCTTGGTGAAATTTTGGAGGGCGTGCTTCCATTTAGGATTTTGGTGATTAGATGAATGATCAGCTAAGAATCTCCTTCCAGGACTATGTTGCGATGGCCTTTTGTCAGCGTCGGTTGCAGTCCTCTTAGTGAGCCTATTAATTCCGCCACATTGTTTGTCGTTTCCCCTAGGAAGCCTGTGAATATTCCCAGAAGCTTTCCTTCCGGGTGTCTGGCCACTGCGCCCCATCCTGCTGTTCCCGGATTGCCTTTAGCTGCACCATCAAAGTTGATTTTTATGAAGTGTCTATGTGGTGGGGACCAGGTGGTGGGGCTGGCTTGAGGGGGTTTGATGATCCCTCTGACTTGGTGAATGGAGGGGAGGGGTTGCCAATGTTGTAGAATATGTTGCTCATCCGGTGTGCTTTGGAGGTCCTCCACTTTCTAGGGTGGGATCGGATGGTCTCCTTGATCCGCGAGCTGATTGCCTCCCAAGTGGCTTCCGGTGGAGAGACTTGTGAGTGGAAGATTCTTTTGTTTTGTTCCTTCCATAGCTGCCAGAGAATGAAGCCTGGTAGGAGCTACCAGATGTGGTTCAATAGCGTGATTTTATAGGAGATGCGGTCCCATTGTTCTATAGTTTCATTTACACTGCCCCGGCGTTGTCCCGCCTTCCGCATGATTTGTGCGCTTAGATCCCAAACTTGTTGACTGTAGCTGCAGCCATTGAAGAGATGTTCCTTGTTTTCTTCTTGCTGATGGAAGAGCACACATAGGGAGGGTCCGATGAAGCCCTGCTTTCTCATATTGTCCCAAGTGAGCATCCTGTTATGCACCACTAGCCATAGGAAGGTGGAGACCTTTGGCCAGAGAGCTGAGTTCCAGACTTTATTCCAGATGGCTTCTTTGTCGTTTGCTTGATGGTGGCTGTGAATGTTGTAAGCTTCCTTGATTGTGAAGGTCCCAGCGGTGGAGTATCCCCATCTCAATATGTCCGCCCCTTCTCTGACTGGTATTTGGCGTCTTTTGGCCTGAGAGTGCCAGCTATCCAGGTTAAGGTTTTCAGTGACACCCAAGCCTTGATGGGTGAGTTTCCATTGACGCCAATGCCGGTATTGCTCTTGCGGTTTCCATAGATCTTTAACTTTAAGGGAAGCTTGCGGATAAATGGCTTCTTGAAGTGTGTTTAGGTCGTCACATTCATTTAACGGTTTGAATTGTTTCCATGAGTCTTGCCAGAGCAAGGCGCTCTCTCCATCCCTGACCTCCCAAAAGGCGTGATTTTGGATTATGGTGTGGTTTTGCCAAGCAATATTCCAAATGTTGGATCCTTGGGTCCTAGTGTTGTGCTTGATTAGTTGATTTTCAGGTGTTAGTGGATCATACTTGGGCCTCCATATGCTCACCTAGGCTGTTGCAGGAGCTTTTAGCCAGCGCCACCAAATCTTTGCACCCATTACTTGATTGAGTTTTCCCGGATCGCGTAAGCCTAGTCCACCTTGACTCTTTGGCATGCAGTTTTATCCCAGCCCACCAGGGCCCACCTTTTGTTTGGCTAGTGTCCATGCCAGAGGAAGTTGCACTGTAGGGTTTGTATCGCTTTGATGACATGCTTGGGAGCCGCTAGGACTGTGAAAAGATAGGTGGGGAGGGCCTGCAAAACCGACTTTAGAAGAACAAGCCTGGAGGCAATATTGAGGGGCCTGAAGGTCCAGTTGCTTAATCTGTTGGAAATGGAAAGGAGTAGGCTTTCCCAAGAGATGGATCTGGCAGCAACTCCTGTGAGGGGGACGCCTAGGTAGTTGGACGGAAGGGAGCTCCTCGGTATGCCAAGGAGTCTGGATATGTTGATTTGAACCGGAGCAGGGGTGTTGAAGAAGTAGAGTTTGGATTTGTCCAGGTTCAGAGACATGCCTAAAGCTTCCATGAAGTCAGAGAGGATGGAGTTTAGCGAGAGGAATTCCTTTGCTGAGGGGGAGTTAAGTAGGAGCGTGTCATCTACGAACTGGCTGTGGGAAAGGGCTGGCTGAATATTGTGGAGAGGTAGACCCTTGAGGGATCCGTCTGTGATTGCCGCGGAGATAGATCTGCCCAGGCCTTCCGCCATAAGTATGAAAAGGAAGGGCGATAGTGGGTCTCCCTGTCGGATTCCTCTAGAGGGTGAGAAGGGCTCAGACGGCACGCCATTGACTAAAATGGAGAAAAAGGTGGAGGAGATAAGATTGAGGATCCAATTGACCCAACCTTGATCGAAACCGAAAGCGTCGAAGATGGCTTTGAGATACTTCCAGCTGGCTCTATCAAAAGCTTTGGAGAGGTCCAGTTTTATTAACATACATGGGGTTTTGGAGGTTTTAAGAGAATGTATTACCTCATGCGCTAGGATGATGCTGTATGTGATCTGCCTTCCTTCCACGTACCCTGCCTGTTCTTTGGAGATGACGTGGGTCAGAATGGGTTTCAGCCTGTTGGCTATAACCTTTGTGATGATTTTGTAGACCACATTGCAGAGGGAAATGGGTCTGAAGTTCTTTGGATTGGTGACTCTCTCTTCTTTGGGGATGAGGGTGAGGAAGGTTGCATTCAGTGCTGGAAGGACCACACTCGCCTCTCGCGATTCCTCGACCACTGCCCATATGTCCCTTTTTACCAGGTCCCATCAATGATGGAAGAAGTCTGTGGTAAAGCCGTCAGGGCCCGGGGCCTTTCCTGAGGGCATATATCTTATGGCCTGGTCCACCTCCTCCTGGGTGATGGGCCTTGTGAGGGCTGCATTTTGTTCCGAGGTTACTATGGTCGGTATGTGCCTTGTAATTCTTTGGATGGCTTCTGATCTGTCTGCCTGGGTTTCCGTTAGAAGATCCTGATAGAAGTTGATAAGTTCTGCCTCAATCTTTGAGTGCTCTCGGATTATGTTTCCTTGGCCATCTTCGAGATGTGTGATCCTGTTGACATGCCTTCTGTGCACTACTGTTCTGTGAAAGAATTTGGTGTTTCTCTCCCCCTCCATTAGCCATTGCACACGAGATTTCTGTTTCCATAAAATCTCCTCCTGTTTTCGCCGTTCTTCTAACTGATTTTTGAGCATCGCTTCCTCTTTCATTAGATCGTCTGGTCTGGAGCCTGTGATGAAGATTTTCTGGATTTGCTCTAGCTGTTTTTCTATGCCTTGAATGCTTTGGAAGATGTCTCCAAAACAGTTCTTGTTCCATTGTTTCAGCAGCATTTTGAAATTTTTTAGTCTTTGCTGGAGTTTGTACATGTTGGAGCCATGATTTATTTCTACTTGCGCCCACCAATCCTTGGCTAGTTGTTGGAAGTTTGGATGAAGGAGCCAGAATTTCTCGAAGCGGAAGGGCTTGAATTTGGGTGTGTCGTGGATGTTCATGCTGAGGGCCAGCGGCCAATGATCTGATCCATCTCTAGGTATGATGAGGCTTTCCAATTGTGAGCCAGACTCCATTAGCTCCTTCGAGACCAGGAAGCGATCCAACCTGCAAGCTATGTGCTGGGTGCCCGATCTACGATTTGACCAAGTGAAGGTGCCGTTGTTGTTTTCTATATCTATTAGTTTAAGCTGATCAATGAGAGCTTTGAACTTACCGCTGTCTTGCTCCAGCCTTTTGGTGCCTCCGGTTTTTTCCTCTGGTGTGAGGATCATGTTAAAATCCCCGCCGACGATCCAATTGCATGTGGACACCAGGGTTCTGATGAGCTCTAGCCTCTGCATGAGTTTGTCTTTGTCCTGCTGAGTCTGGGGGCCATAGACATTCATGATGTCCCCCTCCTGGTTCGAACCGATGATCTGGAAACGTGTCGTTATCGTGCCCACTGTCGAGAAGGGGTTGTGGACGCTAATGATGTCAGGGTTCCAGAGGATGGCCAGTCCACCCGAGGCGCCTGCAGAATCTGTTGATATGAAATTGCAATTCCTCCAAATTCGCTGAAAGATGGTTTCAGCTTCTGCTCCTGTGCATTTGGTTTCTTGCAGTAGGAGCATGCCTGGATTCTCAGCCTTTATGCATTCTCGGAGGGTCCTTTGCTTGGACTTACCATTTAGTCCTCTAATATTCCAGGTGAGGATTTTCATCATTGAGTTGATGACGGAGTTTGGAGGTAAACCTCCGAGATCTTATGGATCTGTCCAGAGTTTATCATGAGGTTACCTGCTTCCCTGATTAATTGTTGTGCTGTTTTATGCCCCCTTCTCTTACTTTCCCGAGGGAGTTTCTTCAAGCCTGGGTGCGAGTCTGAGGCAATACCTAGACGTGTCGTGGAGCCCGCAGAGGAGTTAAGGAAAACTTTGTGCACTTTGCGTAATTTCTCTTCAGGGAGGGTTTGCAGGTCTTTCTGATTCAGGGCTTCTTCTAGATTTTCCAGGTCTATGCCAGCTAGATCCCATTCGTCCAGCTGCATTGGGGTGTCTCCATCTCCTTCGCCCCTGTCTTTCGTTTGAACTTCCTGGCTTTGGGGTGGGGGAGCTGGATTCAGGGGAATGTCCTGTGCTTGCTTCTGATTATTGTGCGGATCTTGGACTTCTCCTTCCTCCGGTAGGTGCTTCAGGATCTCGTAAGAGTTTTTTGTTTCGATGCCCTGCTTCTTCTTTGGGGTTGGTCTCCTTGGTGGGTTGCGCTTCTTGGCCACTACCGTGGTGAATCCATCCTTTTGCGCGGGCTCACTGGCTTTGGCGGTTGTTTTGGTAAGTGGGCAGTCTCTGAAGAGGTGGCTGTGCTCATGGCATCTCCTGTAGTGGAATGGAATATGTTCATAGTCTAGGGTTTGCTGCCAATCTTCGTCCTGGTACTCTAAAGTGACCGATCCAGGTAGTGCTTTGGAGATGTTCATATAAACACAGATCCTGGCATAGGAGGTGTATTTTCTTTGCCTGGTGGATTCCGATGCTCTCACATACTGCCCTATGGTATTTCCTATGCCTGTGAGGATCTCCTCCAGCTAAAACTCCTGTGGTAGCGAGTATAAGCGGATCCACACCGGGGCCATGGTGAAATATTCTTTGTGTGGGCTGAATCTTTCCGTCCAAAACCTTAAGAAGAGCCCAGCTGAGTTGAAGAAGTATGGGCCATTCTCAAATATCCTGTCTTTGTCCTCTAAGTTGTACAGGATGATTGTGAAGAAGCCCTTGGAGCTGAGATGAACTTCATAATCCCCTCTGGGGTTCCACCAATGCTTGATCCATTTGTGGAGATCCCTTTCTAAGGGCCAGAGCCCTAAAAAATTTCCTATTAGGGCATGCTCTTTCATAAACTCGGTGTGTTCTCCGACCCTGGTGGAACTAATGAGATATCTAGGTGCATTTTCAAGCTGGGGTATACACTTACTTGGTTCCCATCCTTTGTGCGGCTTTGTCTGAGAGGTTCCGGCTTCAGCGCCCGTATCCATTGCCTTTCTAAGACCGTGTTCTCTGGCCAAGAGCTGCTCGCGGATCTGTTGTGGTGGATCAAAGGCCGGCCGCTTCGCTCGAGTGTCGGATTGGTCATTTGCAGTAATGTTGTTGTATGAGGGGGGCTCCCCCCCCCCC
>ML835777.1:0-15464 GCA_009831015.1 Picea engelmannii | reverse complement strand
ATACTTTATTAATGTATTAAAAGTCAATGTATTACTACTTTATTAAAGTATTATTAATGTACCACTTTATCACTTTATTAATTATTTAATGTATTAATATTAATATTTTAATGTATTAATGTCATTCATAGTCATGACCATAAGAAACCATGATCATGGTCAAACATATTCAACCGCAGTCATTTTCAATAAATATAATAATGTATTAATAATTTAATAATGTATTTCTTAATGTATTAATACTTTTATAATGTATTTATTAATGTATTAATAATTTAATAATGTATTTATTAATATATTATTACTTTAATAATGTATTACTTTATTAGTGTATTAATACTTCAAAAATGTCTTAGCTAATAACTTATTAATGTATTGATTAATTAATAAATTACATTATTAATGCATTAATACTTTAATATGTTACATTATGCATAATGCATTAATACTTTAATTTATACATTATAATAATGTGATAATGTAGTGTTAATGTAGTAATACTTTAATAAAGTTACAACATATTAAGATCAATGTATTGCTACTTTATTAATGTATTACTTTATTACTGTATTAATATATTATCAATGTAAAAATTAAAAATGTATTATTGTATAAATTAATTAATACATTAAATTATTAATGTATCATTATTGTTGAGTTATATTAATAATGTATTAATCATTCATTCAATGTATAATTAATGTATTAATACATTATTAATGTACTAATAGTTCAATATGTTACATAATAAATTATTGTATTAGTACTTTAATTTATACATTACAATAATGTAATAATGTATTACTAAAGTCAATGCACTACTAAAGAAGTCTAAATGTGACAAATATTTATACATTAAAAATGTATACATTACATTTATACATTATTATTATATATTACATTAATGTAATACATTAATAGACCATTAATTTGCATACATCATTACATTCATATAATACATTAATTATGTTTACTTTAACAATGTATTGATTAATAATATATCAATGTATTAATTAATTAATACATTAAATCATTAATCTATCAATCATTTAATTAATACTTTACCTTACACACTAATGTAGATTCATACTTTAATTTATAAGTTAAATTTATATATTGCATTAAAGTAATACATTAATATATTAATACACCATTTATTTACATACATCATTACATTAATATAATACATTAATTATGTATTAATACATTAATAGTCTTTAATATAATACATTAATTATGTATTAATATAATACTAATATTAATACAATTTCTTAATAAATGTTTACATTTTTAATGTATTATTTTCGCACTTTTAAATATTTTTTATTATTTTCTTACTACTTTATTATTATTATTATTTACTTTATTAATATACTTTGTTATTTACTCTTTTATTTGCTAAATTAATATTATGCCTTACATTAATACATTAATATATTGATATTTTTTTATGCATTGGAGAAAAGTATTAATTAATTAATACATTAATGTATTTTTACATTGTTAATGTTTTCTTACTTTATTTTTATATTTTTGCATTCTTAATGTATTATTTTAGGAATGTCTTTATTTTGTTATTATTTTCTTATTAATACATGTAATAATTTATTATTATTATTAATTTTATTAATATCTTTGTTATTTACTATTTTATTTTTGCTAAATTTATTTATAATCTATAAATTAATTTTTCAATTATTGATATATTATTTTAATAATGTATTTATTTTGTTTTAACTTATTTTATTTATGCTATATTATTTTCTATTTTATAAATAATTGTTATTTAATATTTATTTTATTATTGAAAATCAATTGATAATTAATCATTTAATTATTATTAATTAATAAATATTCATTTTTAATTTCTAATTAATTAATTTTTATTAATTAAATAATAATTTGTTATTATTTAATAATTATAAATAATTAATTATTAATGAATTATTATTTAATTTTTTTAAATAAATTATTATTATTATTTTTAATAAATTATTTAATTAATAATAATACTAACTAAACAATTATTAATTTTATTTTAAATAATAATTTATTAATTACTAAATAATATTTAATTATTACATTTAAAATGTATAAATGTGTTCATGGTTGTGGCCATGCATGCAGACCGTCAACTAGCAACAACCACATTAAGTAAAAAGTGGTTGATATACCTAGCAACAACCACATTAAGTAAAAAGTGGTTGATATACGGCGATGGATGCCATTTTCTACTTTTTTTTAATTAATGGCGTCGATCGACGTATATCAACCACTTTTTACTTAATGTGGTTGTTGCTAGTATTAACAAAGTTTATAAAGAACATTAGTATTAAAGAATACATATATTACTAAGATTAATGTTAATTGAGACTGAATTTATATAATGTTTCATTAACAAAGTTTATAAAGAACATTATTATTAAAGAATATATTTATATATTCAACATTTATATAATTATTATATTTATATTAAATTTATATTATATTAAATTATATTGATGTTTGCATTAATTTATATTAATATAATATAAGTATTAACTTATAAAGAAATGTCACGTGTCATATCGTGGCATTAATAAAGAATTATGTCAGATTGTGACATTCATGAACGATTATGTTGGATTGTGACATTTGTTCATGTTGCATTTTAATGTTTATCTTGACACGTTAATGACAATGTCAAGTTATGACATTCATCAAATGTCCTGTCATTTTACAATGTTCAGTAAGGATTTTGTTGCATTGTGACATTAATAAAATGTGATGTCAGATTGTGACATTCATAAATATTTGTGTCACATTGCAACATTCATCAACGATTATGCTGGAATGTGATATTCATAAATGCTTATTTCATATTATGACATCCATACTGCCACGTAAATGGCTATGTCATATTGTGGTGTTCATCAAATGTCATGTCACATTGTGATGTTCATTAAGGGTTTTGTTGCATTGTCATGTCCATCCAATGTGATGTCACATTGTGAGATTCATTAAGTGTTTTGTTGCATTGCAACATCCATGAAGGGTTATGTTAGGTTGTGACATTCTTGCATGGTGATGATGGATTGTGACGTTCATTTTGGCTCACTTTATGTTAAATTGCTACATTGTTTGATATTTAAGTTGGATTGTAACGTTGTTGAAGGTTTATATTGCATTGTGACTTTTTGTTATAATTATTTTACATTGTAGGTTTATGATCCAGGTGGATATCGGTGGCCACCCACCTTTACTAACTAGCTCAAAACAATTTTTTGGCAATTTTGGTAATTTACTACTTTTAGCAGCTTTTAACTTTTAGGGCCATTTTGAGGGCCTAAATGAAGGTTTTTCAGGATTGATCTTCTCAATTATAGCCAAAGGCTATAATTGAGCCTCCAAAGTGAATCTCTTCGATGATACCTTTCAAACAAGCTATCATGTGCCCCAAACAGAGATTGTATGCCAAATTTACTCCCCCGGGAAGTTGATACACCAAACTACCCTTATCGGGGTCCACAAAACTGTTGGTTTTTCATCTTCCGGGGTTAGGGTTTTGGATTTTATTTATGATAAAAATGCCTTTGGAGCTTCATTTTAAAATCATTTTCTCACGAATGCGAGTATCCGTCACATCCCTTCTCAAAGATAAGCTACCACCATTCTAGCGAGTCTTTCACTCTGTATTTTACAGTCTTTGTACATTTTCGCTCATTAATAGAAATTTGTGTATTACTACTGTATATATGTGTTTATGGTTGCATCTCTGATACATTTCTGTTATAATATTGGATATACGATATATCTCTGCACATTTCTTTATTATATCTCCACTCTCATTTCGTGCCAAAAATAATCCGAATCAATTTAACTTGTCACGATAATGACTATGACAAATTGCGACATTCATTAAATGTATTGTCACATTACAATCTTTACTAAGGGTTTTATTTCTTTTTGATGTTAATGAAATCTCATGTCACATGGATGTCATGTCACATGCGATTTTACAATGTTCTATAAGGGTTTTGTTGTAATGAGACATTCATAAATATTTTTGTCACATTGCGACATTCATCAATGATTATGTTGGTGACATTCATAAATGGTTAATTCATATTATGACATCCATACTGCCACTTAAATGGGTATGTCATATTGAATTGTTCATCAAATGCCATGTCACATTGTGATGCTTATTAAGGGTTTTGTTATATTCTCACGTTCATCAAATGTGATGACACATAATACATTATGACATTCATTAAGTGGTTTATTGCATTGCAACATTTATGAAGGGTTATGTTGGCTTCTCACATTCTTCAATGGTGATGACATATTGTGACATTCATTTTGTCTTACTTTATGTTAAATTGTTGCATTTGTTAATATTTATGTTGTATTGTTACGTTCTTGGATGTGTAAGTTGCATTGGGACTTTTCTTTATGGTTATTTCAGATTGTACCATTTACCTTGCCATTTTAATGGTTATGTTAGATTGCAACATTCATCAAATGTCCTCCGACATTACAATCTTCATTAAGGGTTTTGTTGCATTGTGATGTTAATGCAATGCGATGTCACATTGTGACATTTATAAAGAATTTTGTCAGATTATGACAATGACTATGTCATATTGTGGCGTTCATGAAGGGTTGTGTTGCATTATGATGTTAATGAAATGTCATGTCACATTGTGACATTCACAAGGAGTTATGTCATATTATGAAATTCATTAACTATTAGGTTGGATTGTGACATTCGTTTTGGCTTACTTTATGTTAAATTGCTACATTTCTGAATATTTATGTTGCATTATAGTGTTTATCTTTCCACATTAATGGAAATGTTAGATTGCGACATTCATCAAATGTCTTGTCATTTTACAATGTTCATTAAGGGTTTTCTCACATTGTGACATTAATAAAATGTGATGTCACATTGTGACATTCATAACGATTTTTGTGACATTGCGACATTCATCAACGATTGTGTTGGAACGTGACACTCGTAAATGGTTATTTCATATTATTACATCCATACTGCAATATAAATGGCTATGTCATATCGCAGTGTTCATCAAATCTCATGTCACGTTGGGATGTTCATTAAGGGTTTTGTTGCATTGTCATGTTCATCAAATGTGATGTCACATTATGACATTCATTAAGTGTTTTGTCACATTGCAACCTTCATTAATGGTTATGTTGGCTTGTGACATTATTCAATGGTGATGAAGGATTGAGACATTTATTTTGGATTACTTTATATTAATTTGTTGCATTGGTTAATATTTAAGTTGGATTGTAACGTTGTTGAAGGTTTATGTTGCATTACAACTTTTCTTTATGGTAATTTCATATTGTAGGATTTAACTTGCCACGTTATTGGCTATGTCAGATTGTTACATTCATTAAATGTATTGTCACATTAAAATATCCATTAAGGGTTTTGTTGCATTTTGATGTTAATGAAATGTCAAGTCACATTGTCACATCCATAAATAATTATGTCAGATTGTGACATTCAGGAATAATTGTGTTGGATTGTCACATTTGTTTTGGATTACTTTATGTTAAATTTCTACATTTCTAAATATTTATCTGCCATTGTAACGTTCAAATGTGTTGTCCCATTGTAATGTTCACTAACGTTTTTGTCACATTGTGGATTTAATCAAATGTGATGTCACATTTTGACATTCATTAATGGTTTTGTCACATAACAATGTGACATTCAGCTTGCCATGTTAATGGTAATGTAACATTGTGGCATTCATCAAATGTCAACTCACATTGTGACATTTATTAAGGGTTTCATTGCATTGTGACATTAATCAAATGTGATGTCACATTGTGGAATTCATAAAGGGTTTTGTCAAATTGCAATTTTCATCAATGGTTTTGTCAGTTTGTGACATTCTTCAGTGGTTATGTCAAATTGTAACATTCATTTTGGCTTACTTTATAATATGGATATGTTTCATTGTGATGTTCTCAATGGTTGTTTGACATCAACCCATCCATGTTGGTTGACTTGTGTCAACTTCCTACATTCATGAATGGTTATGTCAAATTGTGTTGTCCATCAAATGTGATTTCACATCGTGACATTAATAAATGAATTTGTCATATTACGACATTGATTGAGGGTTATGTTGGATTGTGACATTCCTTTATGGTTATTTTAGATTACAACATTCATCTTGTCATGTTAATAACTATGTCACATTGCGACATTCATCAAATGTGATGGCACATTGCGATGTTCATTAAGGGTTTTGTCATATTGTGAGATTTATGAAATGTGATGTCGCATTGTGACATTCATAAAGGATTTTGTCACACTACAACCATCGTTATTTATGTTGAATTGTGACATTCCTTAATTTTTTTTTGGATTGCGACATTCATCTTGCCGCGATAACAACCACGTGATATTGTGGTATTCATCAAATGGCATGTGACATTGTGATGTTCATTAAGGGTTTTCTAGAATTTTGAATTTTTGAACTTGTGAAGTAAAGAAATGCATATAGATTCTTAAGCAAAACATAAATTAATCAATGACTCATACACATAGTACACAAAGATTTATACCGGAAACCCTCAACCGGGAAAACCTTTCTTATATTCATTATCAGAAATTTCACCATTCAGCATACAATATATACAACGTTTTTAGGTATTCCGTAGATACCAAAATCATAATCCCTTAATCCGGGATTAATTTAGTAAACCGCTAAAAATAGCAAAATCCGCAGTTGTTGAATCTAACGCGCCCACACACACACATGCAAAGAATATAACACATACCCAACAAAATTGTGGCGTTAATGAAATGAGATGTCACATTGTGAAATTCATTAAGTATTTTGTCGCATTACAACATTCATCAAGGTTTATTTTGGGTTGTGACATTCTTGAATGGTAATGTCAGAGTGCAACTTTCTTTTTGTATTACCTTATCTAAAATTGTTGTGTTTCTTAATGGTTATTTCAAATTGCGAAATTCATTTTGGCATGTTAATGGCTATGTAACATTTTTGCGTTCATCAAATTTCATGTCACATTGCGATATTCATTAAGGGTTAATGAAATGTGATGTCACATTGTGACATTCATAAAGGATTTTGTCACATTATGAAATTCATCGAGGGTTCAATAATTAAAGGTTAACGAAATGTGATGTCACATTGAGACATTCATAAAGGAATTTGTGACACTGCGACATTCACAGAGGAATAAGTTAGATTGCAACATTCCTTGATGGTTATTTCGGATTGTGAAATTCATCAATGGTTATGACATATTGTGACTTTCATTTTGGCCTACTTGATGTGAAATTGTTGTGTTTCTTAATGGTTATTTCAGATTGAGACATTCACCTTGCATGTTAATGGTAATGTAACATAGGACATTCATCAAATGTCAATTCACATTGCGATGTTTATTAAGGGTTTTGTCGCATTGTGACATTAATCAAAGGAGATGTCACACTGTGACATTTATTAAGGGTTGTGTTGCATTGCAATGTTCATCAAGGGTTTTGTCAGGTTGTGACATTATTGCGACATTCATATTGTTGCATTAATGACCATGTCACATTGGGGCATTCATCAAATGTGAGGTCACATTAGAATTTTTAGTAAGGGTTTTGTCGCATTGTGGATTTAATGAAATGTGATGTCACAACCCAACATAACCTTTGATGAACAATGCAATGCGGAAAAACCTTTAATGAACATCACCCAGGTCAAGTCGGATTGCAACATTATTTAATGGTTATTTTGGATGGCAACATTCATCTTGTCACACTAACGATCATGTCATATTGTGGCATTCATCAAATGTAATGTCACATTACGATGTTCCTTAAGGGTTTTGTTAGGTTGTGACATTCTTCAATGGTTATGTCATATTGTAACATTCATAAAGGATTTTGTCATAATGCAACATTCACGATAAAAACCATGTGACATTGTGGAATTCATCAATTGTCATGTCACATTGTGATTTTTATTAAGGGTTTTGTCACATTGTAGCATTAATGAAATGAGATGTCACATTGTGACATTCATTAAAATATTTTGTCACATTATGACATTCATTAAAGGATTTTGTCACATTGTGACATTCATCGAAGGTTAAGTCATTAAGGGTTAAAAAAATGTGATTTCACATTGTGACATTCATAAAGGATTTTTTCACATTGTGACATTGACTGAGGGTTAACTTAGATTTTATAACGTTCCTTAATATTTATTTTGGATTGCTACATTTATCTTGTCACATTAACAATGATACCACATTGTGGAATACATAAAATGTAATGTCACATTGTGATGTTCCTTAAGGGTTTTGTCACATTGTGGCATTAATTAAATGTGATGTCACATTGTGACGTTACATTCATCAATGTTTTTTCTGCATTTAAATATTGATAAAGGATTATGTTGGTTTATGACCTTCTTCAATAATTATGTCAAATTGTGACTTTAATTTTGACTTAATGGTTATTTCATATTGAGACATTCACCTTGTCATATTAATGGATATGTAACATTGCTACATTCATCAAATGTCAAGTCACGTCACGATGTTCATTAACAATTTTATTGCAATGTAACATTAATAAAATGTGATGTCATATTGTGACATTATTATTAATATAAAATTTAATATAAGTATATCAAATCATTAATTAAAAAATGATATAAACATTTATATTACCCCTGTAAATCTACTTTAAAAAATATAAACACCATTTATCCATTAAATAACACATCATAACATACTTAATATAATTCTCATCCACATCATAACATACTTAATATATTTTCCATCCAAATTATTATTAATATAATACTTAATATAATTGGTTTGCAAAACTATAGCTTAACTTCTATATGTTCGTTTTAAACTAAATTATTTAAATGTTATTATATTTTATGTGGAGTTAATTTTTTTTTAAATGATAAGAATTTAAAGTTCTAAATTATTTAAATGTTATTATATTTTATGTGGAGTTAATTTTTTTTACATGATAAGAATTTAAAGTTTTATTTTTTTTTAAAAGATAAGAATTTAAAGTTAATTGAATTAAATTGATTGTTTTTTTTAACATAAAATTTTAATATTATATATATTTTTACAGTTAATTCAATTTAATTAGATAAAAAAAATTGTAATTGTAATCCATTTTAACAAAATTGGTTTGATTAATTAATTTTTTTTTATAAAATTGTCAAGATTTTATTAAATAAATTGATGAAATATAAATTTTATATATTAAATTAAGTATTTAAAAAATATATATATTTTATTTTTACATATCAATATTATAATTTTATAAAATTATATAAATTTTAATTATATAAAAAAAAATCATTTTACATTTTTTCTTTTATTATTATTAACTAGATAATTAATTTTTATTGAAATTACAATTTTGAATTCATAATATTATGATTTTTTTATAAAATATAAAAACTAACCCACCCAGTTATAAAATTTGAATGAGTTATAGAAGATTAAAAAAATACATAATTAAATTTAAGTATTCAATTATATACTATGAGATTTAAAGAACACAAAAATAAAATCTTATGGTCAAAACACATTTGATTTCCATGATTATGTATATAGATAGAGCATTTTGTTAGATAGAACATTTTGTAATTGTACTTATTTTAGTAAAATTGGTTTGAGTATAATTAGTTTAAAATGAAATAAAAAAATTTATAATTTTTTTAAAATTTTATTCAATTAAATGATATATATTAAATTAAATACTTATAAAAATTATTTTATTTTTAAATATAAATGTTAGAATTTTATAAAAGTATATACGTTTTAATTATAAAAAGATTAAATGTTTAATAGTTTGTATTTTTTTCTATTTTCCATTATGTATTAAATTAAATACTTAAAAAAAATATTTTATTTTTAAATATAAATATTAGAATTTTATAAAAGTATATAAGTTTTAATTATAAAAAAGGTTAAATGTTTTATCTTTTGTATTTCTTTTTTATGTTACATTATATATAATTCTTAATATAATTGGTTTGCAAAAGTATAGCTTAATTTTTATATGTTTATTTTAAACTAAATTAATTAAATGTTATTATATATTAGGGGGAGTTAATTTTTTTCTAAATGATAAGAATTTAAAGTTTTATTTTTTTAAATGATAAGAATTTAAAGTTATTATTATATTTTTTTGAGGGATGATTCATTTTATTTTTTTTTGATAATTTATTTGATGATTCAGATCTAGAGAGATCTAGAGGTTTCGAACCGGTGACTTTAACATACTCTGTCACCGAATGTCCTACACCTCGGGGACGAGAGCTGATTCAATTTAATTAGATAAAGAATTTTTTAATTTTAGTAAAATTGGTTTGATTAATTAATCTTTTTTATAAATTTTATATATTAAATTAAATATTTAAATTATTTATTTTTAGATATAAATAATTAGAAATTGAAAAGCTATTGTTAGGGATATAGCTAATAATAAATAGGAATTTGGGACACTCAGAATCTTTTTTGGAATTGTAGTGGCTTTCCATAGCTCAAAGGTCTTATGATAAGTTGGATCACGAGTGATATTGATAGTATCTGTCTAGTTGAAACTTAGGAGCATGAGGAGTCTAAGGTCCCTAACATAGAAGGATTTGTCTTGTGGTTGGAATGAAACAAAAAATCCCACCATAGAGGGATATGAGGCATATTTTGTTATATTAGAAAGAGCATGTCTCCTCACATTCAAATTTATAAGATTGACCCTCTCAAACAGTACATTTGGATAGAAATTTCAAACACCAATGTTAAGAAGATGCATGTAGCAATTTGCTATTTTGCACCTATTAATTCTACTTTTTATAAGAAAAACAATCTAGATAACAATTGTCCCTATAATAATTTAGAACAAGATATTTATAGTTTGAAAAATGAAGGTAATATCCTCCTACTATGAGACTTTAATGTTAGGACTGCAACTAAACAAGTTACTCTTTTAAGTAATGAATCCAACCATAATCCTTTATGGCTAGATGAGGACCTTGTTTTATCTAATAGCTACAAAAGAAGCTCTGAAGACCTAATTGAGAATTTGTTTGGTACTGAGTTGGTCAAGCAACTCTCAAGACTTAATAATTTGCAATGGAGTAATTAAGTGGCCAAACTCCAACTAGATGACTTGTATTCATGGACTAGGTAGTAGTGTTGTAGATTGTGTGATATTTGATATCCTCATTTCCAACCAAATAGCAAATTTTGACCTTTTAAATGACCATGAGCCCAACTCTGATCATAAACCTTTAACCCTAACTCTAAACTTTTCCATGCATAGGAGCACCATTGAAGAGAATTTTGATAATCAAAGGAATTTGTGCTTTGACAAAAGTAAAGTTGACATTTTATTAAATGATTTAAATAGGAAATTAAATCTCCTAACTTATAAGGACAACATTGAAGAACTCTATCATAATTTTACAACTACCCTTTCCACTTCTATTAACAAGTTATCTTTCGAGGTGTCTTATAAAAAGAATAATAGAACGACCAACCCTTGGTATGATAAATAATGTAAAATTGCTAGGAAATCCATTAGGGATGCTTCTAATGAGTCCTTAAACCTTGATAAGATCAATATGTACAAAGCTCTAATTAAAAGGGAAAAAAGGTACTATATCAATAAAATGAAAGAACAACTTTCACAACTATATAAGATGTGTTGGCGACGGAAGTCACTCCTGGATTGCTTGCAGGAGCAGAGCCCGACGCCCATCAGTTTTATGTCACGGTGGTTTTTTATGGGTGATCAAATGGACAGAGACTCAGGGAGATGTCACTCTAACTCAGAGACTAGGTCAGGCATGTAAGAAACAAAGGAGGTCTTGATCTAACTTCAGTCAGCGGGTTAATTAAAAGGTGAACAGGTGGAAGACTTGATAAGAAGAGTGAACAAACTACTTCATGCAAGAGGCTTTCAGTAATTCGTAGAGGAAAAACCCCGAATGCGAGATCCTCTAGTTCAGGGCTTCGAGATACTGAAAAAGGGACTTGACTGGATTCTCCAATTAAAAGTCGCTCAGCGTTAGGAAAATCACAAGGACTGATTAGAGACAGTGTGACTGTCACAGTGATCAAATTCTACATCATCCTATGACAGCTACAACTCGACTGGATTCTCCAATTCCGAGCTGCTCTAACACAGTTTGAACAAAGAAATGAAAGAAACTGATGTCCATAAGGCAAGAAGTCTCAAGAGTTCATACATAACCAGAGATAACAGTGCTTCATTAAAACTTCACAACCGGGAGCTCTGCTCAACCATTGATGATTTACAAAATGGAAAAATGGCCTACATATAGCCAAAACAAAACAAAAGCAGCGGAAACGAGAAGCTGCATTAAAAAACTTTGCGTCTGCATGTCTTCTGACAGTCTGCGCATGCAGACTATGGATGATCGTGCACTTATGATAGACGCAATGGGACTCCTGACTGTCCTGCAGTGGTTTGACAGACGCAATCTCCGTCAGGAAGGACTATCAGTCTGCTTGTATGCCTGGTCCTTTCCTAGCCTTCTATTTATGGAAGAAGACGACGTTCAACCAACTTCATGGCAATAATAACTACTTCCTTGGGATTGGGAACAGCCTCGGCCAACTCTACCCTCTGGGATGTGGAAGACCCCTCGCGCTGCCACCTGGAACAGTTGGACAGTCTGATGGATAAGGCATGGAGGAACTGGCACGCTTGACATGGAAGGGGAAAGGGCAGTGATGGCATCAACACTATGAGGGTGAGATGAGAGTTGATGAGGTGGTAGAAGATAAGAGGGTCTAAGGATGGGTGAGGTAGCGAAAGGCTGTCATGGAAGGGAGCAGGATACATGGCAGGGGACGAGGAGGCTCCGAAGGTGAGTGGATGATGAGAAAGGGATAAAGGGAGCGAGCCTCAGCGCACAACCAGGAGGAGAACAGATGGCAAGGGGAAGGATGGTACAAAAGATGACACGACAGGAAAGGGGCCCACGTTGGTTAAATTCAGAAAGATAGAAGGCTCCAAAATACAATGTGCATTGCTGATCTGGGCGCTCTAATCACAGCTGTCGGAGAGATGTGTCCCCGATTCCGGATCCCCCCCCTCTTCTTAAAGGTAGAAAGGCAGGGGGGGGGTCCGGAATCACCTTGTGCGTCGTTGATCCGGGCTCTCTAATCGCAGCCATCCAGATCTGATTTCTATTTAAACACAGATGCATTTTCATCCCGAACTTAGGACAAGTGGTTTTTTAACCCATTCCTTTTCATTTTACCCCCCTTTAAGTCCAATGCGCCCAAGTTTCATCGATGGATGGACGGCTGAGATGACCTCGACGCTTTCATCATGAAAATCCCGAAGGGCCCCACTCGTGGCTTAGCTATGCGCCGCGTGTCCTCCATTACCAGGCTCGCTTAACATGACCAGGTGCTAGGACCATAGGCTTAGCTTCAAAGGTGCTTATCGGCGTTTCGGGGTTCGGGGTTTCGATATGTGAGATGATGAGGGACTTTTACCCTTCGAATTCCTGAATGCCGATAGGCCGACGTGACTAGATCTTGCGCCACGCATCACTGGATCTGACGACCCAGATTTAGTCTTGAAATATAGGTGCCTTCTTTGAGACTATATATCGGTTAACTTGGTAGCCCCGATATCCCGATGACTGTTGATCTGTTCTTATGGATGAATCTGGGCCGTTGACAACGTAATTTCACCCGCTCATTTGATTGGAAGCCGTAAAACGAGATTTTTCCATGCTGCGCTCGGGCGCTTCCCGTGTAACTTGTAGACTCGAATGCTTTCGATCCCAATACAAGAATTATCACTAACAAGATGGATCCTAAGAAGTTCTCGAGCCAAATTCTAAAACACAATACTAAATAAAATAATAGGATTCCCTTAAGGGACTGGAACTCCTACCTTAAAAGTATTTACGAGCTCCCTAATGCCATGGACACCATTCTTATTGTCCCTACAAAGGAAGAAGTTTTTTCTTTAGATGACATAGAGTTCAGGGTTAAGCAGCTTGCAAATGGGAAAGCTAAGGACATTGAAGGCTACTAAGATGAAATTTTTAAAATCAGAGGGCCAACCCTTATCCCTCACATACACAAGCTCTTCAATTTAGCAGACAAGCAGGGCTTCCCTAAACCATGGACGCAAAGCCTCATTGCTCCTATTTTTAAAAATGGGGATAGAAACATTCCCTCTAATTATAGGACCATTATGATTAGTCCAATTTTAGCCAAGCTCTACGGAATTATTTTGGAAAAGAAGATTATCCTTTGGCTAGAAAGTCACGGTAAAAGAGCTAAAGGTCGGGCCGGGTTTAGGAGATATCATTTAACTGTGGACCATCTTGTTACCTTTAGGATCATTGCATAGGAGTTCCGCAATAATAAAACCAATCTTTTTTGTTGTTTTGTTGACTTTAGAAAATCTTTTTACATGGTTCCTAGGAAAAACCTTTGGAATAGGTTGGAAGAGATAAAAGTGTCTCTCAAGTTGAGGGTTGTTGCAATAAGGATGTATGAGAACATTATTGATAAGTTTAAAAACACTGAGGGATGGCCAAAAGAGATTAACTGCAATATCAGAGTCAAACAAGGTTGTCCCCTGTCCCCTACCCTCTTTGGCATTTACATTAACAAGTTAGAAGATTGCTTGGAAAAAGTAGGTTGTGTCGGCCCTACTCTCATTGGTATAGTCATCAATCTTCTTTTTTATGCTGATGGTATCGTTCTTATGGAAAGGAGTCCCCATGATCTTAAAAACCAACTAAGAATCCTCAAGGATTTTTTTTCCAATATGGATATGAATGTTAATATTGATAATACTAAGGTCATGATTATTAAATCCAATAAGATCCCTTATGATAGGTTTGTATATGACAACAACAAATTGGAGGAAGTGACTTCATACAAATATCTTAGAATTGATATTCACCACAAGCTCAATTAGAATTATAGCACTGAGAAAATGATTATTGGGGGATGGAAAGCTTATTATGGGCTTGAAAAAAATTGTAAATCAACTGATCTTTGGAGTTGGGATAAGAAGAAACTCCTCTTTGAGAGTCTTGTTACACCAGTTATTCTTTATGGATATGAAGTGTGGGGCTGTAGAATCCGGGGTTGTAGAATCTCTCGTGAATCCTGGAGAAATATAGAGCAAATACAAAATAATTTTATAACCTATAATCTCAAAATTAAAGGAAATATGCCCTATCCCATCCTCCTCTTAGAAAGAAGCCTCCCCCCCATTGAAAGCATGGTTATGACTAGATACCTAATGTATAAGAACAAGTTAAACAATATGGAAGACAAGAGGCTTCCTAAAATTGCTTCAAAATCGAGTCATAACCATCATCCACTCAAGAAATGATGGAATAAAGATGCCATGGAAGACACCATTTTACAGA
>ML835776.1:19394-37047 GCA_009831015.1 Picea engelmannii | reverse complement strand
ATTATCTCTTTTTAGAGGGGCCTCCTACCCCTCATTGCAATTAATTCTTCTGAATTTAATTCCTTTAGTATTAGATTAGATTTCTTTTACTAATAATCCTTGTCAAGGAATGGCATGTTACAATTGATTCTTTTGCAGATTCTCGATCAAAGAAAAGGCCTACCAAGAAAGGACAATCTTACTTCAAGAAGATCCAAGTTTCATTTTGTGAAACACTACTGCCCCTTTCTTCACCACTGTTCAACAATTTGTCCCCCTTTTTCCCATTGCTGAAACACCACTGTTCAACAATTTTTCGCCCTTTTTCTCCATTGTTGAAACACCACTGTTCAACAATTTTTCGCCCTTTTTCTCCATTGTTGAAACACCACTGTTCAGAAATTTTTCGCCCTTTTACCCATTGCTGAAACACCACTATTCAACAATTTTTCGCCCTTTTACCCATTGCCGAAACATCACTTTCCAACAATATTTTTCCTTATTTTTCGCCCTTTTTCCCATTGCTGAAACACCACTGTTCAACAATTTTCCCCCCTTTTTCCCATTGCTGAAACACCACTATTCAACAATTTTTCCTGCTTTTTCCCATTGCTGAAACACCACTGTTCAGCGATTTTTCGCCCTTTTTCTCCATTGTTGAAACACCACTGTTCAACAATTTTTCGTCATTTTTCTCCATTGTTGAAACACCACTGCTCAACAACATGTTGCCACTACTGAAACACCATTTCTTTAGCAGTATTTTACATTGTTAAAACATCACTCTTCAACAAACATTTTTCTATTCTTTTCCCGTTCTTGAAACACCAACTTTTCAGTATTCCCTGTCAATAAGCTCTTTCGCTCTCATACTACATTTTGTCCTTCCACGACCCTCTCTCATAACTAAACAAACCCTTGATACAATTTCTCTAATAAATCAAAAGTCTCCCCCATGGTTACTGCAGAACTATTATGGACAGGTACTATATTTTGTTTGAAGTATGAATCAAAGGTAAAGATGAGGTATGTAAACTTTATATGTAAATACAATTGAACTATGGCTAATGAGAAGATCCTGACTCATTATTATCACTCACTTAAAATCATTATTTTAGTCGTACAGGGGGGGGGGGGATATCGAAATCTTATGCCATCATTTCACATGAATCGGCTACCGTCATTCCTTTTTACCCATTCTTTCGTTTGTTTTCACCACCATTTGCATGCCTTCACCTGCAAAACTTACTCTGATCATAAGCGGTTACTTGAATCTCTGACTGTGCATTTTACTGAGATGTTAGCTATGGGAGGCCCTGTTATACAATACGAACCCGCCATGACAACCCTGTTAGAATTATATCTAGAAGTCTATCAAATTGTTCTACAGGCAGGTTGGCTGGGTTATTTTCAGAGGCTCCAGGGATTTGATCAACAATAGGTTCTTCAATTTGCTCGAAATATTCAGGAAGATTATTCCATTGTTCAAGGAGTTTGGATTCCAATCACAGAGGATGATATAGCATAGGTTTCAGGTCTCCCTGTCACTGGAATTCGTTGGTTCAGCCGCAAACACATTATCCTTAATGACTAGCAGGATTATCTCCTGCCAGGAGAACAAATCGAGCCTAAAGGCCAGGGTGTTCGACTTATCTCCTTGCCGCCTCCTTGGCCGAAAGTAACAGAGTTTGTCAAGCACTACCTCACCTGTGAAGGCCAATACCAGGTAGTCTACCAGTACAATTTTGTCTTGTTGTCTCATTTACGACATGCTAGATTGGTGAATATTCCCTACTATCTGCTCGGATGTCTTAGAAATATGTCGCATTACTGTAAAAAGGCTAAAAATCTTGCCCTTTCCCTCACCCATCACCGTCTCACTCAACTACTCATCCAAAAGGGTTTTTCCCAACAAAACCCTCCTCTAAACAACCCACCCATAGACCCTCAAGAAGCTGTTGAACATCCTGAAAATCTTCAGGAACAACATCCACAAAACCTTCCAGACCCTCCAGAAATACCTAATAGTCTGCCTACAGACCCAATTGATCCAATTAACCTTCCTACCATGCCAATCCCACCCCACAACTTACTAGAATCATCTACTCCTATCGTTCATATCCTTAGCAATGATTCTGAACCAAACAACTCTCCCTGCCCCATCATTGAGGAAAAACCCACACGCAAAAGAAAGAAGCAAATTCCTCCTTTTCCATCCTTTTTACAAATAAAATGAACGAGGACCTCAATAAGAGAAGCCACTACTGCCACTACCCTAAATCCCCAACCCATCTTGCTAAAAGCCTGTACACCTGTACCCTCCCAAATTCTGGAATTTTTACCTATTCCACCTATGGGCACTGAAACACAAGAACTAAAGGCCCGGTGTACTACGACATCATTCTCTTTAAATCAAGTAGCTGAAACACAAGAACCAACTACTCATCAAGTAGCTGAAACACAAGAACCAGCTACTCATCCAGTAGCTGAAACACAAGAACCGACTACTCATTTAGTAGCTAAAACACAAGAACCAGCTATAGTTGTTACATAAGAACCAACTACAGCTGAAACACAAGAACCAATTGTTGATATTGTTACCGAAATACAAGAATCAGATGCCCAGGGTGCCGCAACACTACTGTCTCTACATCAAGAAGCTGAAACATAAGAATCAGTTGTCGATCCTGTAGCTGCTCCAAAAGAACTAGCTAGTGCGGCTGTGACTGTTACACAAGAACCAGTCACCCCTCTTAATATACCCATAAAATATCAACAACCAGAACCAACAATGGCCTCTGTCTTACAAGAAAATGATTTCCTAAGGTGTGAATTGGAAGCCTACAAAAAAGAGCTAGTAAGGGTAAAGGAAGCCTACGATAAGGAACTTAAATTGTATACCCTAGCTCGCATAGCGACCATGACAGAGAAAAATAAAAAAAGAGAATCAGTGTAGAGAGTATATGTACAGTCAATGTGGGCACATTTATTATCAAGCAGGCTACAAAATAACTCAAATTCCAATGCCTGGAGCTTCCCCTGCACCTACAACTTTTGCAGTCAAAGAAGAAAAACCCGTCGTTACACAAGAACCAGTAGGACCTTCCAAAATTCAAAATGAACTCTGGCCTACAACAACTGCTACATCTGAAGCCCCTATTTTTATTAATAAAGCTGTACAAACACTGCCTATTGATGAATCTGCCCCTCCTAGCGACATCAACACCCATACTGTTGTGGAACGAGCCACTCAGACCCTACCTCAGCCTATCACTTGCGATGCTGAAACACAAACTCAACCATGGGATGAGCAGGCAATAATGGACAAATGGAAAAAAGAGTATGTTGTTACATAGGACAAAAGCCTGCTGGAGCACAGACTACTCTAGCTAAACCACATCTATTCAAACTGGGAAGCTTTGGAGCAGACACACCAAGAATCATGTGCCCATAAGAAGCAAAATAAAGAGTTAAAAAGAAAATTGCTCATGATGTTTGACTTGGCACAAAAATTGTTGACGGCAAGGAAACCATCCTCCAATTACTCTCTTTTCCTCATAGAACGAATTACATTTTTTCAGATTAAATCAATCAAAGAAGGCAGGCCCCATGCATTGCTAAATCCAGTAGATTTTGTTAGAACCTTTGCAGAAGCCTTTACTATTGATCAACACCTCCTATGTGAGGTATATCTTCATAATGAGGTCATCCCTGAGAACCGACAGCTTAACCTTAACCCTCTTGTCAGTGATATCTAGATTCAGGCACTCATCTCCTTCCTTAACAATCAGATTACATGGCAGAATGACTTCCTAGCTGCCAAGCATAATGAGGATAATCGCCTCCTCTGGATACGGCCAGAACCACAGAACGCTGCTACCTTTGTTGCAAATTATTATCAATTTTTGAAGTAACTAGGGATGATTCAATATATTCAACAACTACAGACAATAGTACTTCAGGATTGTCAACAGTTTATTAAATCCACAGAGATCGCTTCCCTACAAGAAAATAACATGTTTTGGCAATAATCTTCTAAGAAAATATAGGAACACAATCCCATTAGTCCTACCAATCTTGAGACAACAATCTCCCGGGTACCTGGCTACATCAAATGCGTTCAACAATGTGCTGAAAGCTGGATAGGTTATCAGTTCCATTTTTCTATTCTGTGGATGCCAGCAGAGAAATATCAAGTTCACCATAAGTTGCCCAACAAGGCTAAAACAACAGCTTGGCAAAGGCTACAACGCATTCAAGGATTCAGAGCTCCAACAGAGAGCACTTTCCATAGCTACTGCTTAAGTAATTTGCACGCTCAGAGTCAGTATCCAGATTCTGATTCAGATTGAAGTTGCTTGAGGACATGCAACCTTTTTAATTGGGGGGGATGTTAGGACCCTATAATGTACCTTTTTGTTCACACTTTTTTCTATCATTACATCCTTTTTCCACTCATATTTAAGCTTACATTATCACCTTAACCCATCTTATCAAAGGTATATAACGTTTCTTCTCTTTCCTATATGTTTAATTTGTTTTACATGTAATTTTACATTACTCTCATACTTAGCCATTGATCAGAAACATATAGTGCTGAAACAGTTCGAACTGCAGATTATTGTTGTTGCTTGAAGAACCGTTGCTGAAACAGTCAAAAGCACGCAAACCCCGTTGATGAAACAGTCTGTGGTCTACGATGATGAAACAACAATTCACACAACAGTGGGAAGGAGTTGTTACACTAGCCACAACAGTCGCACCTTAAGCCAACATTAACCATCGCTGTTGCTTGAGACCACGTTGATGAAACAGTCAGAACGCAAATCCCGTTGTTGAAATAGTTCGTGATTTGCGATGTTGAAACAATATACAATAGTAGTAACAAGAAGATAAATAAAGAAGTTGTTACACCGCCCGCAACAGCTACACCTCACCCAACACTATTCCAACTATTGTAATAGCATTCTATTACGGGAGATCGGGATATCCTATTCCAATATAGAAAATTAGATTTGACTAAGAATAGGATTCGTATGTGCACATGTAATTTGATGATCAATTGTATTGAGGGGATTCTCCTCTTTAAATAAAGGAAAATCATCATTAGAGGGGATCCTTTTTGGCTAAAAAGGAGTTATAGAGAAGGACATGTTTACTTTGGATATTGTAACATGATACAGTTGACAGATGAATAAAATATTATTCTAAGCATTTCTTCCTAGTTCCTTCCATTTCTGGGGAATCTTGTGAGAAGGGAGGGGCCACCTTCTTCACAAGATTCACCCATTAGTTTTGTAGTGTGTTAGAATTATTTTTTTTCACGCCTTGATTAAACTCTATTTTGTTGAAACTCTACTTTACTGAACTCTGTTTTGCTGAAACTCTGCTTTACTGATTGTTACATTGTTTTCATATAATTCATGCTTGGGTAACTGTTAATCATTCTGATTGATAATTCTGCATGATAAATTTATGAAAGTGTGATAATCAGAGATAGGTGTTGAAGATTCCTTCTTGGGGAATAGGGTCTTGTTCTCTGTTAGGAGATAGTTAGCCTTCAGTACATGTCGATCATTTTGACTAGTAATGAGTTCATGAAAGTGTGGTAGTCAGAAACAGGTGCTGAAGATTCCTACTTGGGGAATAAGGTCTCTTTCTCTGTTACAGAATAGTTGGTCTTTTCTTTTGCAGTATCTTGAAAGATTTCTTTCCTAGGTTGTTGTTTCTTAATGTAATCCAGGATTCTTCTGATAATTATTTCCTTAAACTTTGAACTCTGCAATAGGTAGATTGCTTTTCTGTAATTCAAAGTAGAACTTCAGTCTGTACAAGGCAAGGTGTGATTAATGTACTTTTACTACAACTCTAGATTGCTTTTGAGATTGAGCATATACAGTGTGTCATTTCCTTTGAAATAAATAGACTTCCCTGGGTTGACAATTTATGTAACACTTTATTGTTTAGTTAATAAGCAATTACAATGACCAACAATCCTCAGATCAACAAGACCAGAAAACAACAACATCGATGGATACCTCAACCAACATGAGAACAGAAACTGCATGCCCTCTCAATAAGACCTCAAAGTGCCAAACTGCAAAACATCGCACACCCAAGACAGGACCTCAAATCTCTTGCACAACCCATGTCATATGGAGGAGAGGAGACATCAATAGCCACCAACAGGACCCATATCTGAGCATACATAAAGCCCTGGACAACCAAAGAAACCTGAGAGGGGAACCGCAAACTAGGAGTAGATAAAAGCGGAAGAACCCACCCTAGGACCCAACCCCATATTTGTGCTCCCACCAAGTAAGAACCACTAACCTCACCTTGAAACAACAGATCTAGGAAGAGAAACCCATGCAACGTCCCCACAAATGCACCCACAAGAAAACTACATCCCGAAATGGAAGAAGAAAGAAATGTGATCGCAATACCACCCGAAATAGGGATGGATCCAGGCACATGACTCAATCTGAGCAAGTGAAGGCCCAGGGAGAAGATGCAACATCACCAAGATAAACTGCTCCTAGAATCTACTAACCACCACCATCAACCAGAGAGAGCCCAAGCCTTTCATGAAGAAAAAATGTTGGGGAGAAAGGATCTACCTCGCATGGATAAACCAAGAAGAAAGACTCCAATAAATAGAGAGTATCATCAGGGAGAAAGTGTCTTTAGGGTGAAGGAGGGCACAGGAGAACCCCCAACCGGTAAGCAGGAGAGAAGCATGAGGGGTCTGCAACCAAGGAAATCCTAGCCGCATACCTCCACTATCAAAATATTTTGTTTGAACCCCCAAAGTAACAACCAAATAGTAGCACAACACTTCTGAGAACATATGTAGATGTATAGCTACTAGGTAGAGGGACCAGCCTAAAAATACCAGTTTCCACAAATATAGGAAAAGAGCCACTCTTTGTCAGACAATCTGAATGAACCACCAGAAGAATGTCTCTCAAAGAAAGCAAAGTCATAAGGTGAGGAAATAGAGAAAATATCTAGCTAGTAGGAACAATATGTTATTTGGAACTTAGCATCTATGTCATCTCAGGATTATAGGTATATTAGGTAAATTATCTTTGCTCCTTATTGAGGCTGCAAAACTTTAAAATGACTACAATGCCCTAAGAAAGGGGGAAAAACCTTAGTGAAAGTAGCTAAAGGATGGATGAATACCATATTTCTTGCTTCCTGGTTCATCATTCACAATAGTATCTCATAAGATTTTAAAATCCAAGAACCATACAAATACATAGGCACCTATCACCTAGCAGGGAGACATATCTCATACCTATCAAAACTTAGGCACATACCACTACATACTTCAAGCTATCATACCACTTTGAACTTGAATTTATGCCTTGAATTTATATGCACATTATAAGAGACTCTTGGAGATAAGACATAACCATTGTCCACAGTTAGTCCATAACTTGGTGCAGAGCCTATGTAACATCCTGCTCTTGCGCGCATTGAGCGAACTTATTCTTTGAGGACACTTGTGTGCAAGTGATCCGGTTCGTTGTACTATTGGCTATTTTGAGTATGATTAAAAGGTATTGTGGATTTGATGTTATGTCAATTTTGTTATATTTACATCGACATGTGTTATTGATTGGGTTCTCTTGAGTGTTCAGGACTCTAGACATTGAGGATGCAAAGGCATCGATGAAACCCCTTGGACTCCAGATCGAGTTAGGGAGTGGATTGTTAGGGTTTGAATGTTTTTGATGTGACATATGTACATATGATTAGATATTATGATGTTGATTGTTATTGTTGACATGATTCATTGATGGATACAGGCTGACGATAGCTTGCCAACCAGACTCACATTTGGAGTAAAGGGGTCACGCACGACAACCAGAGACATTGAGGGAGAGGTGTGGCAGCAGCCTGCCACAACCTACTAGCACTCCCACTCTGGCTTGAACTGTAGGTTAACGATTAACTAGTTCGAGAAGACCCACGATGCCATGAGGGCAGACTATGAAAGTTGCTCACGATGATTCTAAGGGGAGAACAATAAGGCAGGGGCCTTATCCCTTAGAGGCCCTTAGTCTCCCACAAGATCACATGGCGGAGTATTAACTCTAGGGGTTTGATGTCTACCAAATTTAGTTAAGAGGCAGGTGGCACCCTTGGAGCACGTAGTGCATCTTGAAGGGCACACTGCATAAAGAAAATGGAAAGAGGCGAGTGGCACCCTTCGAGCACGTAGTGCATCTTGAAGGGCACGTCACACAAAGAAAATGGAAAGAGGCGAGTGACACCCTTGGAGAACGTAGTGCATCCTGAAGGGCAGGTCGTGATTTTAACTATTATAAGTTAATAAACCTAGTTCCTAGAAAACTATGCCCCCTTAGAACCTGGTCGACCCTAAAATAGATGATGGTATGAGTAAAGTTTAATAACTAAAAGTTCCCTTAAAAATTGTCACCCAGCCTAGGGAAATTAAAAYATAYGTCTAAGCAGGACATGTGGTTAAAGAAAAATAAGAAATTCAAACTTAATTATTAAAGTAAAAATTATAATGGAGGATTAAATTTATTAAAAGGGTAAATGGTTGTTTTTATCTACACTTTCTAAATTGATTTTTAGTTAAAAATGAAAAAGGGGGAAAACTTAAAAGAAAATGAAACTTTAAGAAAAAGGGAAACTAAAAGAAAAGGGGGGAACTTAAAGAAAAAAATTAATGTCAAACTTAGTAAGGAATATAGCCTTTGGGACTTTCTATTTATGAACTCAACTAGGAATTAAGTAAGGTGTAAGTAATTTAATATTTGTAAGGGAATTTTGGGACACCGAGGAGCGTTTTTAGGTACGCTTTTAGGTGGGTGAGGGAAATAGGAATAATTAATTAATTAATAAAATTGAATTTATGGTGCAACTAGGGGATCGGGTGACATGTGTACGGGGGAGGTTTTTCCTAATTAAATAAATGAAAAAGGAATCTAATGAGGGTTTGGGAATCTAATGACTAAGAAACTCTATAAAAGAGATGTCGGAGGAGGAGTAAGGATCACATTTTTGGCTTGCATAATGTTACGCTGTTGAAATTCTATCTTGACTGAGTTTTCACTTGTGGGAGTTGGGATACCCAGCTCGGGTAATGAGTGGTAGCTCGACCTTGCGAGGCGAGATGGGTGCTAGCATTATGTGGCATTGTGTGTGTGGCCCCTTTGCAGCTCGAGGGGCTCAGGGGTAAGAAGAGTACCCCTAGCATTGGTTGGGAGGTACCGGTGAGGTCTCATCCATCGACGATTTGGAGTTGGACGGAGTGCGAGCATGGCACAGTCACTTCCGGTTCTTCGCATTTAGCTACCATACGCATGGGTATAATTTGTATTAAATAATAGCTCAATTTCATGTTCATGCATTTCTTTATTGTCGAAAGCTTGCTTGCGTAGATGTTTTTAAAGGAAAAAGAATTGTTTAGTTATGCATAAGAATTTTTATTTGGACGATAGTGCGCCGTGTGAATTTGCAAGATGGTCTCTAAATTTCTGGTTCCGAGCCTTGTTTTATTATTGTGTCTTCTTATTCCTTGATTGCGTTTTTTTATTATTATTATTGGTTCTCCACGGAGAAGGTCTGGGTGAAAAACTGTGTCTTTATCTTCTGTTCTTATTGTTGAGTAGAGAAAAAGGTACAAATATCCTCATTATTACCATGATTTATGATATATTCTTGATTGACTTTTCTATTAATTAGAGGTGATTAGGAAAGAAAATGATTAAAAGGTCTTCTAGAAATGTTAATGAGTGATATTAGATAATTTCTGAATTTCAGTTTGAATTGTTTGATTTTATTGCAGAAATGGAAGATTATTTTTAAATTCAAGATAGCTAAGAAGATTATGAAGATGCATAGACTGTTGGAAGTCAAAGAAATCGGGCCCAAAACAGTTTTGAGGAAGATTGACTCTCTATTTTGTAATCTTTATCAATAGTAAAAACAATCTTGGGGATCTCTCGAACCTCAGGATAGCTTAATTTACCCATATCATTGTAATATATAGAGGGTAATGAACCATAGAGCGATATCCAGGAAATATATCCAAGCATTCGAATCCCTGGATTTCTCTGTACAAGCAATCTATTGTAAATGTTTTACTAGTTATGGAAATAATAGAATCCTTGATCGTTTTTCCCATCTTTGTGTACTGAGTTTTTAGCAGCAGTACCTTCTGAAGACCATGGGCCTAGTCGGAAGGAGTTACTGTCTCAATATGTAATCGTATCAATTTGATTTTAGTTCTGTGATTTAAATCTCTTTGCAACAGTTAAGGTAAATGCGTGAGTGTGTTGATGTTTTCATAAATTGGTTATGACATTTAATTATAGAGGATAGATGTTTCATTTGAATGTTATCAATTGTTGTTCCATTTCCCATTTATGTTAGTTCATCACTTTAAGAGTTCCTCTCATTTCACATACGTTGTTCCTTTTATTAAATTTACATTTTTTGTTCCTTTCGCTTAAATTCACAATTGTTGTTCCTTCTTAATTATACAGTAGTTTGTTGTTATTTTCTAGCAGGTTAAATAGTCATTGATAGATTGGTTCATTAAGTGCTTTCACAGATTAAATTATCGTTTCTTAGCTAGATTAATTTAGCAAATTAGTTGATGCCTTTAATTCACAACATGTTATTAATTAGATTGCAATTCTGTTGAGTAGGATCTTAGTTTCAGAGTTTTTAATGAATGTGTGAGGAACTTGATTGTTGATAAACTTAGATTTTCTTTAAATACATGATTTTAACCTCTACAACTATCTGCATAGACTTTGTTGATATTCTTGAAAGAAAATATGAATCCTTGGTTGATAAATTAATGTTAAACTAAGGTTGTTTTTAGGACATCTTTAGAGCCCAACATTCTGGCACCGTTGCCTGGGAGAATGTCAAAGATAGAATAGGTTGCGTCTCTAGAGGATGAGGTATTGAAAAAGGAAGGTAAGAACGTACGTAGGAAACAAGTAAAATGTGTGTGCCAACACCTACCTTCAGCTGATGCATAGAGGTTATATAAGTACATAGAATTTGTGTCTGTGTGTATGACTAAGAAGAAAGATCCTGAAAAACCAAAACCCCACCAAAAACTAAAAAATCGCAGGGTCCGGTGCCCCCTAGAAGAAGCAATTACATATACAAATACATCTGAAAAGATGAATCTCAAGCCTCGGTTGGACGTCAAAAAGGTTCTACCCGAATCCCTTAAGCAACAAATTCACCAATTGCAGCTCATGCTGAGGTTCACAGTGGAATTGAAGGGACTGAACAAAGTTTTTAAAAAACACATACTCCACCTCTTAGTCCTGTAGATGAGGAAAATTATCATAACTTGGAAGAAGGGGTAGGGGAGACCAGTGGAATTGCTAAACAAAATCCACCACCACCCGAACCTGGATCTCCTATGATTCTGATAGGAGAAGGAACACCTGGAATCCCAGATATAGGTAGTGCGATTAAGTCTCTAAGGGGACCAAGTAATCAACCACCTTGAATAGAACACCTGAACCAAGATGTTCCTAAATATTATTGGCATATTTTCAACCAAATTGCAGAGCTGAATCAACCAGGGACCCAGACTTCCACTCTGGAATATCCTATAGTTGATACAGTTTCTAATGACCCAATGAAATCCATTCCACTGCATAATCTTCCAACCTTTCATGGTTTGATATCAGAGGACCCTGATGCATTCTTATTCGAATTTGATGTCCTGTGTAGAGGCTATGACTACACCTCTGAACCCTAGAAACTAAAACTATTTCCTTCCACTTTGAAAGGAGCATATCTACGATGGTTTATGGGACTATGAGGGGGAACTATAAATTCATGGGATGAAATGAAACAACTGTTCCTTAAGAAATATCAAGACTACTGTAGAACCAAGGATTTAAAAGACAAAATATTTCAAATGACTGCAAAAGAAAATGAAACACTAGAGGAATATGTTGAAAGGTTTTAATATAACTTGTAGAGATCACCTTACGGTACACTACCAGGTGAGGTACTTAAAGACACCCTAATAAAGGGTATGAAGGATGAATGGGTAGAAACATTGAATTTAATGGGAAAAGGTGATATTTATCAAGAAACATATGATAACATTGTCCAATTGTGCATCAGGTGTTCACAGGGGAGTTCACGAACCAGATCAGGAATACAGGCTCCCCTCACCAGAAATAACAACATTACTAGCGGGGGTGTCACCCGAGAAAAAGTCGGTAATATTTTAGAAAAATTTAAAACATACATTTTGAGTACTCTGACTACACAATTGGATGTTGTACAGGTTAAACAAAAACAAGCAGAAGCAGAGCATTCGTTGGCCATGTTTTGCCACCGATGCAGAAGGAAACATGGTCCGAGGGAATGTCCCTTGGATGTGGTTCGGGTATGCACCATTTGTGCCAAAGACCATGAAACAGAATAGTGTCCATCACTGCTAGGACTAAAATTTGTCCTTAAAGAAGAAGAAGAGGAAATAGAACCAGTATATCTGATGGACCAATGTCGCCAATGGAAGGATCGACCCCCAAGTATGCTACAAGATCCTCCTTCTTTCTGTAATATTCTAGATATAAAAAGTATGCATAACAGAAATAAAATGATAGAAATGGTAGATGAATAACAATATAACCATAATATCACCACAATAATATTGAAATGAGAATAGAATAAAACCAGATAGAGAACTTCGATTACTGAGAGTAATGTTCACTTGCCTATTCGAGGGGCCAACCTCCAGTCGAGTAGAGCTCTATTACAATAATATCCAAAACTAGGGTTCTCATACCCTTGACTCCTATTTATACTAAATATGTCTATCAAGAGAACCATCTAGAGGAAGATCCTTCTAGAAGCGGAAGATTCTATTAGGCCTTCTTACATTTGACTTATTCTACATTATTGCAAGGCCTTATTAATATTGACCTTTATTACATCGGAACACATTGTTCTACCTACGTGACGGGTTAGGTCCCTATCATGTCCTCCCCCTTAAAAACAACCTTGTCCTCAGGGCTTGAGATGTGGAAATTGCTATAGAATGGTAACTGGTTCCCAAGTGGCATCTGCTAGAGTTGTATCTTTCCACTGGACTAAAACTTCCTTAATGGTTCGCTGACGTAGGCGACGCTCATGCTGGTCCAAAACTGCTTATGGTTGTAGCCAAATGGAGCCTTCTTTTTCCAACTCGGGAAGGTTGGTTTGAGTTTGGCATTTAGTTCCAATCACCTTCTTTAAGCATGAAACATGAAAAATAGGATGTAGCTTAGAATGACTGGGCAAAGCTAACTAATAGGCCACCTATTCCACACACTTGAGAACTGTATAAGGACCATAAAATTTTGGTGCCAGCTTCTGGCAATGGTAGGCCTTGAGGGAATTTTTATTGTAAGGTTGTAGTCGAAAAAACACATGATCCCCTTCTGCAAATTGATGTTCAGAGTGACCTTGATCTACGTGTTGCTTCATATGATTCTGGGCCATGACCAAATTCTCTTTGAGGGTACAGACAATATCCTCTCGAACTATAAGTGTTTGGTCAACTGCCTAAAACTTCGAGACACCTGGTAAATATGAGAGAACTGACGGTGGATTTTGTCCATATACCGCTTCAAAAGGATTCATGCGGGTAGTTGTATGGTATGAAGTGTTGTACCACCATTCATCTAGGGGTAACCATTGAGACCATTGATTTTTCTTTTTCAATGCAAAACACCTCAAATATGTTTCCAAACACTTGTTGACAACTTCAGTTTGACCATCCATCTGGGGATGATAAGCTCTGTTGAGATGCAATTGGGTGCCTTGTAGCTTGAATACTTCTTGCCAAAAATTAATTGTGAAAGTGGGGTCGCGATCAGAAACAATAGAATGTGTCATGCCATGAAGCTTGAAGACCTGATCCATGAAAGGTTGAGCCACTGTGGATGTTGTAAATGGATTTTGAAGAGCACAGAAATGAGCAGACTTGGGAAGGCGATCAACTACCACCATGATGACTGATTTATTTCCCGATTTAGGTAATCTTGTAATAAAATCCATAGAGATATCCCTCCAAATAGCAGGTGGAATCGGATGCGGTTGTAGTGTGCCAGGAGATTTGACTATTTATCCCTTGTTGCGTTGACACACATCGCATTCGGCCACAAAATTACAAACTTCTTGTTTCATACCATCACAGAAAAGAGAACGTTTGACCTTGTCATAGGTTTTGGTAAACCCGGAGTGCCCAACTATGGGTGTAGCATGAAGCTTAGAAAGCACCGTGGATTGAAGTTGTGACTATTTACTTAAATACAAACGACCTTTGTATCGAAACTCATCATGGAGCCAAGAGTACCCTGGGGAAACTGGAGAATTGGACTGCAATTGTTGTATCAGATGCAAACTTTTGGGATCATGTAGCCATTCTTGGCAAATGGCTTGGAGCCAATCTGGTACAATGAAGGAGAGAGAAAAAAGGGAGTCTTCATCTTCTTATTTTCGGGAAAGTGCATCTACAACCATATTGTCTTTTCCTTTCTTGTAAATGATCTCATAATCATATCCAAAGAGATTAGTCACCAATTTTTGTTGCTTTAGGCAGGAAATGCGTTGTTCTATAAAATACTTGAGGCTTCAATGATCTCTATTAATTTGGAAGTGTTGCTCCAATAGATAAGGGCACCACAAATCAACAAAATGCATAATATCCAACATTTTCTTTTCATAGATTGATTTTCCCAAATTTCGTTCAAACAGTTGTTTGTTGGTAAAGGCCAAAGGCCGACCCTCTTGCATAGGGACATCGCCAATACCTTTTCCTGAAGCATCACATTCCAGGACAAATGTCTTTGTGAAATCAGGAAGGGCCAAGACTGGAGTGGTACACATGGCCATATTAAAGGTTTGAAAATCTTGAGCAGTTGCTGGAGTCCAAGTGAAAGAATTCATTTTAAGGAGTGCAGTGAGAGCTTCCGCAATCTTTCCATAATTCTTAACAAACTTGTGATAATAACCTGTTAAGCCCAGAAATCCTTGCAAGCTTTTGAGAGTCTCTGGGTGAGGCTAGTCTTGCATAGCTTCAATCTTTTTAGGATCCACCCTGATGTCGTTCTTGCCAACAATATGACCCAAGTACTCGACATCTGAGGTGCCAAAATCACATTTAGATTGTTTCAGGAAAATTTGGTGTTGAGAGAGTAGATGGAGAACTCGGTCCACATGAGAAAGATGGTTTGTCCAGGTTTTTCTATAGATGAGGATATCATCAAAGAAAACTAAGACTAAATGATGGAGAAAAGGGCGAAAGACATGATTCATGAGGATTTGGAAGGTGGAGGGGGCATTACACAAGCCAAAATGCATGACCAAAAACTCACAGTGGCCCTCATGAGTTCTAAAGGCAGTCTTAGGAATGTCTGCATCTTTCATACGGATCTGGTGGTAGCCAGAATGAAGATCAAGTTTAGTAAAGAACTGGGTGCCACTCAATTCATCCAAGAGGTCATCAATGACAGGAATGGGAATTTTATCTTTAATGGTGAGTTTTTTGAGGGCACGGAAGTTAGGACACATGCACCAAGAACCTTCTTTCTTCAGGACCATGGCCACAGGAGAAGAGTAGGGGCTCATACTAGGGAGGATAACGCCTGCGTTAAGCAGTTCTTGAACCATTTTCTCAATTTCATTTTTTTTGGAAAAGGGGTGTCGATAGGGATGAATATTGGGAGGAAAGATTCCTGGTATAAGGGGAATGGAATGATCATGAACACCACGAGAAGGTAGGATTCCCTGGGGAGTGGAAAAGACCACCTGATGTTTAGAGAGGATGGATTGGAGGTCTTGCGGCACAGAGGGTGTCTCAGTTGCATGTATCTCATGGAGTTGGGCAATAACTCTAGAATGACCTTTTTTTATCAGCTTTTCCATGCGATGGGAACTAATTATCTCAGGTGAACCAATGGTGATGCCTTGGAACTTATATTTTTGGCCCTCCCGGTTGAATTGCGTGGTTAATTCCTTGAAATACATGAGAATGGGACCCAAAGTCCTTAGCTAGTATACACCCAACACAATGTCACAACTGCCCATGTTGATAGAAAACATATGAGATTTCAAGTGGTAGTCACCAATTTGGAGACGCACATTTTCACAATGCCCTCCACATTTCATGGAGTTGCCATTGGAAATCATGATTTGGAAATTATTGACTGCATGGATATAGCAATGAGTTTCTTGGGTAATGCATTGATGAATAATAATTTTGGGGGCTTCCACTATCAACAAGAATGATGACCTTCCTATGCTTGATGTAACCAATTAGCTTGAGGGTTTGGGGAGCAGAGAAGCCGGTGAGAGCATTTAGGAAAATGACCAGTTCTACTTCGGGAGGGTCTGAGGGAGGGGTTATGTTTGTGGGAGTTTCAACATCCTCTTCTGAAACATCCTCCGAGATGGCCATAAAAATCTTTTGTTCCTTAAAATTGTGGCACGGAAAATATTTTTCATCACAATTATAACAAAGGCCTTTGAGTTGGCGTTCATCCATTTCATCCCTGGTCAATTTTTGGATCTGTAATGGAGTGGACAGAGGAGTGGGATTTACTGGTTTAGTGCAAGGAATAAAATAGGGTTTTTGGTTTTGAGAAGAGACAACACGTTGTGCTTCCTTAGCTTGTTTAGTAGCCTCCACCCAAATCTGAGGATGAGCCATGAGGAGATGGGCACGAATCTCATCCTTGAGGCCACTGATAAAACATTCTCGGAAAAAAGCATCAGACATGCCCTCTGTACGAAAATCCAGTCGCTCAAAAGAAGCTATAAAGTCTTCCACTGTGCCAGATTGTTTCAATTTTTTCAAATGGCCAAAATGGTTGGTGTCGGTGTCAAAGCGTTCATAAATCTCTCCCACAAAGTGTGTCCAAGAAATATACCCTTGACAGAAAGTTTTTATCCATTGCCACCATTGCCAACGTTATTAATCTATATAGAGAACACCATACCAGAATTTGGCCAATTCATATGTAATGTCGTACAAAGAGAAATAATGCTCCATTTGAGTTACCCAACCAGTGGGATCCGAGCCATCAAATTTGGTCACATCCACTCATGGAAGGCGTAGGTCACGTTGAAAGTGATGGGGCTAAGAATTATGGGAATGGGAGGAAGTTTCAGCTTCAGTATGCAAAGGTGGGTCAGATAAAGGGTTATCTGTAGGGATATGCAGCTTGGTGCAGATCATTAAAACGAAAAATTCAAGCTAGGTAGTCATGTCTTGTTTGAGTTCCTCGATTGAGGCAACGATGGAGGACTACATGTTTATATTGATTGTGGAAATATTGGCACCGAGTTGTTTCACTTCTTGTTGGGTATCTGTGAAATTAGATTGCAAGGTATTAAAGCGAGCTTCCAAGTCTTGGCTATGGGTATGGGCCATGATGACGAGGGAACCAAAAAGGGGTGGGTGGAGTCAACAATTTTTCTGAAAAATGATAGGTATGAATGTGATAAGGGTGAAGAGATAAATCCAATGGAATAGGTCTCAAATAATGGTGAAAAAATTTCCATACTTTATTATTATTATTATTATTATTTTTACACCTGAGGAGTTATACTCCGATCTCAAGAATACTGCAGTGGTGAAATGCCCAATGCTTAACCA
>ML835776.1:0-11583 GCA_009831015.1 Picea engelmannii | reverse complement strand
TGCCTGTGGTATGGAAGTTTACCTTAAATACGCCAAGTTTTTTGTGTGTTCCTAGACTTACTTTTCTAACAAAGAGGCTATCATTCCAGTTATATCCAATAACAAGGGAAAGTCACAGGGTTATGACATGTGGAATATTTCTAAACACATGAACAAATTTAAATTACTTGGAAGCTTTTTCCTTAAACATTTTTTTTGAACATAGGTATGTAAATTTGAAATTCCCACGAAAGAGTGATTATTGTTCATGATTACCGTTAAAGTGATTTTGAAGGTTATTAATGATTGTTCTCCCAATGGCGGTGATGGCGTAGTAATTACCTCTCACATGAATTACCTACCATCATTACAATCGCACATATCGACAGTTGAGGTCGAAATTTTCATTAATCAGGGGGGTGGATACTCTGCACATTTACTGATAAATCATAATGATTGCAATAAATGAAAAAACTCACATTTTTATATGCAATTGTTGTTCTATGATATTCACCATTCCTGATAATATTTCCTCCAAAGCTGGTCTAACTAAGTTGCATCCAGGAACAATAGTTGTCCTCATTTTCTTACAGAAGACATGGATGGTTGAAGTGCACGCTGAGAACCCGCATTGTTGTAGGTAAACAACCATGCAAGAGAAATTTTATATCATTTGGGGTGGATATAATATTTCAACAGATTGCAGGAATATGACATAAATATCACACTAGCATTTTTCCAGAATTTATACAGGGGAGTCTTGATGATTCGAGACATACAAATTCCAATCACTGAAGAAATTACAATGGAGGTAACATGCCTCCCCAATGAAGGCATACAGTGGACAGGGAATTATACAACACTCAAGGAGGCTATAGAGTCCTTCGTAGAACCAGGAGAACAACTCAATAAAAAAGGGAAAGGACTCAACCTCGCTGCTCTCAGTGAGCCATGGAGGGAGATAGTAGGAGTAATTCAGAGATATATCACATGTGATGGGAGATATGATGTGGTGATACCATGCCACCTCAAACTATTATCAGCACTAAAACAAAGGTTAGTAATAAATTTACCTTTCCTTTTAAATGCCATGGTGCATGAAGTTGCTACAAGGACCCAGAAGGCCAAAGACCCTATTAATATAATTAGTCACCATGGACTAGTCAAATTAATAGTAAACAGGGCCTTGAGCCAAACAAAAATAACTTGGGGATATTTCATTGATCCTTTACAAATTGAACAACCCGAAATGCACCATGAAATTCCCCCACAGGGAATTGAGGCAGCCCAGGTAGAAGAATACAATGCCCAAATGGAAATTCCAACACCCCAGCCTAAAATTGAAGTAGAACCCATCCAGCTGGCAGAAACTCAGACCAAACATGAAGAAACATCAAGGAAGAGAAGACAGGGGACAATCTTTGTTCCTGAAACCTCCATTGGGAAAAGGAAAAGAGGAAAAAATACAGTCCAACCTGAAAAAACTCAGGAGGCTATGCAAACAGAACAAACTGTACAAGAAAATACTCAAGAGGCTATGAAAACAGAACAACCCGTACAAGAAAATACTCAAGAGGCTATGCAAACATAACAACCCCTACAAGAAAACACTCAGGAGACTGTACAGATAGAGCACCCATCATTTGAAAACCTTACAGAATAGTTCTTCATAAGTTATGAAGTAGAAATAGCTCAAGTACTGGGAAGTTTAGGGACATCAATTTCTAGAGACATGGGCAGGTCTGCACCAAATTCTTCCCATTCAATCCCTACCTTGGACCTTCCTAATATGAAGATACCATCTCCTGAAGGAACAGAGTAACCAGAACCTCACATTGAGGTAAATAGTCCTTTGGAACAAACATAGCACTTGGAAGAAATAGGGGAGCAGTCACCAGTTGATCAAGGTGTGGAAGACCTTGAAATTCCCCATAAACAAAAAACAACAGGGAAAGGCCACAATAAAATCAGAAAATTGAAACAGGAAAACAAGATATTGAGAAAAAGGGTTAAAAAAATCAAAGTGTTGAAACAAAAAGTTGGAAGACTAAAGGAAATAATCGGACAACTGAGGAAGCAGTTGGAACAGGATGATAAGGCCCATGAGAAGAAGAAATCCTAGAGGCCTAGAGTACAGGGAAGAAACACACTTCCCAGAAAAACAATCCACACCAATTCTGCTGGAACACAAACATAATTGCATGATCCTTTGGAAACAACTGAAATATAAACTCGGACTGACGATCCAGCCACAGAAGCAACCACTGTTCAAACTGAAGGAGTGTTTCCTATAGATCTTCATGTTCCTTTGGAAACAGCTAAAATAGGAACTCAAACTGAGATTCCAGCCACATAAGAAAGAGTTGTCCAAACTGAGGGAGTGCTTCCTACAGATTTTCCTGCTCCTTTGGAGACAATTGATACAAAGACACAGATAGATGCCCCAACAAAAAAAGAAACAGTTGTTCAGACTGAGGAAACATTTCAGTCTCTTGAACAGGGTGTCATCATTAACAAGTTGGAGGCAGAGCTGGTGCAAACCCAACATACCCTAACTCAATGCAGGAGTGAAATGGTAACAATGGTAGAACATCAGAGAGTTGTCAATCAACTTAAACCCATGTCAGCAACAGAGAATGAGACCTTTGTTGAGCTCAACAGAGATCAAGGAAAGGTGAATAAAGTATAGAGCCAGTTAGATAAATCTTTGGAGGAAATCAAGGAAATTTGCTCTGTTTATTTTGATATAGTAGCTTGCAGGGCCCCTACTACTAATTACACCTTATTTTTATGATAATGTTATATGATGCTGAGAATAAAATCTATTAGAGAAGGCAAACCTTTTGAGTTTACCACTGTTTCCGATTTCATTTCATGTTTTAGAGAACAAGAGGATGGAGTTCAATATTTTCTGTGTGAACTATACCTTCGCAACTTCGTCCTAGGAGAAAACAGAGACAAGAACCTCAGTCCTTTCATTGGGAACATACAGTTTCAGCCATTCTTGTCCTTTGTCAAAAACCAAACCAGGTGGGGTAAAGCACAAAAGGTTTTCATGAAAAGGGAGACTGGGTTAGACCTATGGATCAGAGAGGAACCTCCTAAAACCCTTAAAACCATTATGCATCATAGAACATTCATGAAGAGGGAGAAGGTTGTAGAATCCTTAGCACCCATCCACAGACATGTTATAAATTTGAGTCTACAGAATTTTAGAGAGCTTAAAGAAGAATCCATTGATGTTGCTAAACTAAGATGGGATGTCTCCTGAAATGCAGTCAAGAACTGGGAACCCTTTGGTTTCAGAAATTTTCATGCAGTCACCTTCAAGTTACAGAGGTATGAAAGAATGATACGGAATGAAGGGCCTACTTGGATTGGATGCAGGTACAATCCTCCCATCATTTGGTGCCCTCCAGAGAATTATCAGAGTAATTATGAAATTTGTAAGAAGGACAAAGATGTTGTTTTTGAAATGCTTAAAGGTAAGAATGGGTTCAAGAGACCTAGAGAAGAGACCTCTCCTCCCTATAACATCATTGCTTTACATGTAAACTCTCATCTTGCATGAGGACATGCAAAAAGGTAAGTTGGGGGGGTATGTTGAGTAGAGAAAAAGGTACAAATATCCTCCTTATTTCCATGATTTATGATATATTCTTGATTGACTTTTCTATTAATTAGAGGTCATTAGGAAAGAAAATGATTAAAAAGTATTCTAGATATGTTATTGAGTGATATTAGATAATTTATAAATTTTGGTTTGAATTGTTTGATTTTATTGCAGAAATGGATGATTATTGTTAAATTCAAGATAGCTAAGAAGATTATGAAGATGCATAGACTGTTGGAAGTCGAAGAAATCAGGCGCAAAGCAGTTTTGAAGAAGATTGACTCTCTATTTTGTAATATTTATAAATAGTAAAAGCAATCCTGAGGATCTCTTGATCCTCAGGATAGCTTAATTTACCCATATCATTGTAATATATAGAGGGTAATGAACGATAGAGCGATATACAAGAAATTTATCCAAGTATTTGGATCCCTGAATTGCTCTGTACAAGCAGTATATTGTAAATGTTTTGCAGTTATGGTGATCTGGATTTTATGAGCATAACGAAATGACTACAGATTATTAAGAGGTGCTTAACACAAAATAATAGAGATACAATAAAACTAGTTTTTTATTCAATAAGGAAATAAGATGAAACTGTAAAATGCAGTGGAAACAAGCTTGCTGGAATTGTGGCAGCTTATCTCTTAGAAGAGATGTGACAGCTGCACTTATTCGCAAGAAGATGATTACAATGAGGCTCTGAAGCCCTTTTTACAATAAATAGGAATGCCAAAAGCCCTATACATCCAAAAACCTAACCCTAGGAGATGAAGCACCAAAAGTCATGTGGGCCCCGTTTGGGTAAGTTATAGAGGTTAAAATAGCAGGTTAAATAGTCATTGATAGATTGGTTCATTAAGTGCTTTCACGGATTAAATTAGTGTTTCTTAGCTAAATGAATTCAACAAATTAGTTAATGTATTTAATTCACAACATGTTATTAATCATATTGCAATTTTGTTGAGTAGGATCTTAGTTTCAGAGTTTTTAATGAATGTGTGAGGAACTTGCTTTTTGATAAACTCAGATTTTCTTTAACTACATGATTTTAACCTCTATAACTATCTGCATAGACTTTGTCGATATTCTTGAAAGAAAATATGAATCCTCAGTTGATAAATTAATGTTAAACTAAGGTTATTTTTATAACATCTTTAGAGCCCAACACTTATCCTTTTAGTTATTAGCCCATGCTTGAGCAGTCGGCTAGGAGCCGAATCGACTGTCTTTCACTCTGGTGTAAAGATTTAGATTCAAATGCCATGCTTTCCTATGCATGGATAATAAGTGAAGCATAATTTCTCTGCCCAACCAATTCCTTACTATGTACAATGAAATTTCCTCCTTATTGCTCAGCCATATTTTGGTCCCTTCCTCAGAAAAATCGTGTTACCCGCCCAACGGTTTATCGGGCATGATTCGTTGCATTTCATTACAGTATTTTTTTCACTGCGTGAATTACAACGTTGTGCTTACTGTATACATTTACTGCGATTTTATTACTGTGTGTGACTTACTCGTCTTCTCTGTTTTATTGTTTTTATGGTAATTTTTTTTTAATGTTTTGATGACGGTTAGATCAGCACCATAATGGCTGAGTAAATTTATTGTTTGAACAACGTGTTCATTTACCCCATTTCCAGTTTATGTCATTCATTAATAACGGAAGTCAATTGGTTCTTTTTATTTATTTTTTACTAGGAATATTGAAATCGAATTTACTTTGACTTTCTATTTGTAATGATAAAAATTGGGAGACTGGCTACGACCCAGTAAATTTATTTAATGTTCCAAATTGATCTCAATATATCATGACATTTCTAGATTCCTTCACTGTATCAAAGATTGCTCGAACATTCACAACATTTCTAGATTCATTCATGTATCAAAGATTGCTCGATTTATTCACTATATCGACATTCTAAATTCATTCATTGTATCAACATTTCTAGATTCATTCACTGTATTGAAGATTGCTCGATTCATTCACTGTATCGACATTTCTAGATTCATTCACTGGATCGAACATTTCTAGTTTCATTCACTGTATCGAAGATTGTTCGATTCATTCGCCACATTGAATATTTAATTCAACTCTAGATTATTTGGAATACAAACATTCTTAGTTTTGTTGGCATTGTTGTAGTAGAAACCACATGAAGGATTGGCCATTGTTGGCCAAATAGTTGTGAGCATGCACAAGTAACCCTGTAGATATGTCTTTTGGTAAATTATCTATTGGGTTGGTCGTTAATGCAGTTATGAGGTTTAAAGACCATGACTTCATCTTCATCCATAGCGTATGCCATTAACACTTGGACGACGAAGCTCAGTGGAGGAGGTGCATAGAGTGGGTGTGCCATCAATAGAGAATGAAGTCAAACTGATTATTTCATTCACTACTCGAACCGTTCCTCAAACGGGTAGTAATGCGTCACTCATATCTCTTTATGTATATTCTAAATTCAGAACCTTAGTGACCCACCCCATCCATCTTAAACTGTGATCATACTTACCATCACGGTCGACCGATATGCAGACATGCAAGTGCCCAACACAACGCAGAGAAGTCCAATTTTAACTTGAACGACCTTTGACTTGCAGTAAATGGAGATCAATTGACAAATTTATCAGTTCTTGTCAAGAAAAAAAAAAGCACAATTCGCCTATAAAAACCGGTTGGAATTACAACACCATGTTCATCCTAATGTCTTTTGTACAGTAAATGGTGAATGCGGTAGTTGCTAAATTTATATTCAGTTTATGTCATGTCTTTTCAACAGTAAATGGTGAATGCGGTAGTTACTAAGTTTATATTCAGTTTCTGTCATGCCTTTTCAACAGTAAATGGTGAATGCGGTAGTTACTAAATTTATATTCAGTTTATGTCATGTCTTTTCTACAGTAAATAGTGAATGCGGTAGTTACTAAATTTATATACATTTTATGTCAGTCATAAAGAATGAATCATTTGATTATTATTTTATTATGAATAATGAAATTTATTTAATTTGATTAATTCTTATTTAAAATATATAAACTCAAGATTTGTTTACACTTGACTGTTGTTGGGCTCTTAGATTGATGGTTAAAAGTTTGTTTCCTTTATTTTAATATACAAGAATTTACCATGGTCGGAATATTATTATTATGTTGCTGCCAAGTGGCGGGATTGTTTTATTTATTTAATTATTTATCATTCCAATCCGTGTAAATCTGAGATCGTGTTGAAAGAAGTGTGGGATGCCCGGGAAATTTAATTGATTTTGCAGTTACATTAATGATAATAATTAAATATATTTTTATAGGACAATGTTAAATTATTCAAGTAAATTGATGCTCATTATTTCTAATGATGAAAATGGGTTGTAATTAAGGAAGAATGGAGAAATATTGGTTTTATGTTAATTAATGGCGTATGATGAAAAGGTTTCAATGGAGGGTGATCTATTGATTGCAGAAGATAGATAGATGCATTACAAGATGTAGTTTTTAGTCAATTCTTATTATATATGCCAAGATTGAATAATCATAGTTAATGTTTACTTGACATGATGTGTGAGTGATTAAATTATTGATTAAATAACACGCATGGACCTTAAATAGAATTGCACCTCAAGTTTGATATTGCTAGATAAGATTATATATGTCAATTTCCTTACTTGCTTGAAATTTAAGGTTGATTGAAGTAAATTCTATATGTTTAGAATTATCTGGTTGTGTGCAGTGAAAGGCCACTGATGATCGGTCATTGTTGCTTGGGTGCATCGTGCAAAGTGTTGAATCATTGTTTGTTATTTCTTGCTCGCTTTAAAATTTCATGTTACTTGGGTCATTGTTGTCTGTTGCCTGATTTGTGTGCATGGTGTTCGTATTCAAGGGGTGTTGATTAATTGTTGTCATTTTTACTTTCCTTATTTAAAAAAAATTAATTACACTTGCTTTGTGTCGCATATAGTCGTAACGAATGGGGTCGTTACATATGGTATCAGAGCGGGTTCAACCCTGCGACTGTGGATCGCCATGATTTCCACTGCAGTAAACCCTTGAAGAATAACCTAGTGCTAATTAAAACTTTAACGTGTCCAAGCGGTGATCTCGATTAGAGGACACCACATAGGTTCGCAATGTGATGTCGTGGAAGGAGGTGCGACACCTCCAGAAGTGCCCGTGCCCTCAGAGTCTAACCCCCAAGGGGAAGAACAAGTCCTTGAGATGGATTTGATTGTTGTAAGGGATAATGATGGTATAACAAGGCCCTTCCAGGGAATGTCAGAGGCCTTGATTCACCATATTTATTGAGATAAGGCCAGGGCGCCTATACCCTCGAGAGTCCATAGTGCGCTATAGCTAGTACCGTTAGCATTCACCGAGAAATTGAGAGGGATATGTTCTCAAGTCAACGAGTGTCGTGTATGGCTCAATCATCGAGTATTGGCTGGAGAGTAAGGTGATGTGCTTCACGCTTTGTGATTATGGCCTCCAGCATGAAGGTCCACTAGGCGGTCTTTCAACTGAAGGGGAGAAATATTCTATGATGGAAGACACTCCTACCGCAATTGAACAGGTAGTCGAACAGGACGAGATTAGCTTTGTAGAATTGGCTTCGAGAGCCAAACAAAAGGTTGGAGGGAAGGTTACGGGCTGTAACCTTAAACTAGGAGAATTTGTCACTAGGTCCAACTTGTACATCACAACCTTAGGGTCTTATGACGTCGTTATCGGTATGGATTGGTTGGAATCGCATGATGCGATACTCGACTGTAAGATAAAACAATTGAGCTTGGTCGATGACAAGGGACAGAGACACATGATTGTCGGTCGGAACCAGGGATTCTCCCTGAGTTTCATCTCTTCCTTGTAGCTACGGAAGAGCATGCACAAGGTATGTAAGCTTTATGCAATCCTTGCATTAAACGAGAAGGGATTTGTGGAAGGTCTAGAACACCTTCCTGTGGTGAGATAGTTTACGGACGTCTTCCCTGAGGAGTTACCTAGGATTCCGCCATAGAGGGAGTTGGAATTTACCATAGACCTAAAACTAGGAACTGAACTAATAACAAGAACGCCTTATCGAATGTCGACCCCAGAGTTACAGGAGTTCAAAATGCAACTGAACGAGTTGTTGGACCTAGGACTTACATCCATGTGTGTCATCGTGGGGTGCACCTGTTATTTTCATATGGAAGATGGATGGGTCGTGGATACTCTGCATTGACTATCGTCAATTGAACAAGGCAACAATCAAGAATCAGTATCCATCGCCAAGGATTGATGATCAATTTGATCAGATGAAGGGTGTGAAGGTTTTTTCAAGGATCGACTTGAGATCAGGGTATCACCAGTTATGAATCAAGGAGGACGACATTCCTAAGACCACCTTTAAGACGAGGTTGGGACATTACGAGTTTATTGTTTTACCTTTTGGACTGACAAATTCCCCTAGAGTATTTATGAGTTTGATGAATATGGTGTTCCGCGAATACTTGGACAAGTTCGTCCAAGTGTTCATTGACGATATTTTGATTTAATATCAGGCAATGGAGGAGCATACTGAGCACTTGTGCATGGTACTACAGTGTCTTCAAGAGAACAAATTGTATGGGAAATTATCTAAATGCTCATTTTATCAATCGAAGATTCACTACTTAGGGCATGTCATCTTCGATGAAGGTATCGTTGTGGATCCAACAAAGGTCGAGGCTATTATGGAATGGTCTGCGCTGACGAATGTCCCTGAAGTGAGTAGCTAAATGGGTTTAGCGAGATACTATCGATGGTTTGTTGAGGGTTTTTCGAAGATAGAAAATATGATTACAGAATTGCAAAAGAAGAACAAGAAGTTTGTTTGGACAGATAAATGCACGGAAGAATTTCGGAGGCTCAAGGAGTTGTTGATGACAACACCAATACTGAAGGACCCTAACATGGATGTAGACTTCTTGGTATGCATTGATGCATCCAAGGAAGGATTAGGCAGAGTTTTGATGTAAGACGGTCGAGTGATCGCTTACATCTCCAGAAATTTGAGAAGGCATGAGGAGAACTATGCAATGCACGATTTGGATTTGTTAGCCATTGTTTATGCCTTGAGAGTTGGAGACACTACCTTATTGGATGAAAATTTGAACTAAAAATGGACCATTGTGGTCTACAACACATCTTTACGCAAAGCGAATTGAATGCACGACAACGGTGATGGTCAGAACTACTTAGCGAGTATGGTTTCAAGATTACTTACATAAAGGGAACAATGAACAGAGTGGTTGATGTGTTGAGTCAGAGACCACACCTATTTTCGGTGATGCATCTTCTGACGAATCTACATGAAAAGATTCTAACTTTACAGCACGACGATGACTAGTACACAAAGGTCAAGTATTTTATCGGACAAAACACAATGATGGTACCAAAATTTGAGGGGTTTACTATGAACAATGACGGATTATTGAGATTTAAAGGTCAAATTTACGTACCACCAAACGATGAGTTGAGAAGTTGATCATAAACAAGGTTCATAGAGTAGTGTACATGGCTCATCCTGGAGTCATGAAGATGAGATAAGACCTTAAACCCTTATTCTTCTGGAAAGGAATAAAGGCATACATAGTCAACTACATGGCAAGATGTCTATAATGTCAGCAGGTGAAGGATGAACATAGACATCCAATAGGATTACTACAGCCACACGTCATTCCAGACTTGAAATGAGAGGTCATTTCGATGCATTTCATTGTTGGATTTCCATTGACGGTGAGGAGACACCACTCGATTTTGTAGTAGTCGACACTCTAACGAAGAGTGCTCATTTTAATCCTGTGCGAACGATGTATCAGGCACCTGACATAGATAGAGTTTTCATCAGTGAGATTGTGAGGCTACATGGCATTCCTAAGAGGGTTATATCCAATAGAGGATCAGTGTTTATAGGACAATTTTGGACTAGTTACCAAGAGGCCTTAGGAACACAACTTAACTTTAGTACAGTGTATCACCCGAAGACAGACGGGAAGATTGAATGAATGAACCAGATCTTGGAGGACATCTTGTGTATGTACGTTATGGACCAACAGAAGCATTGGGAAGAATTCTTTCCACTGGTAGAATTTCCATATAACACCAGTTATCAAAGCACCAATAAGATTGGCGCCTTTTGATTTTCTTTACGGGCAACCATGTTGGACGCCTTTGAGTTGGGATCATATTGAGGATAGGGTCTTGGTGGGACTAGAAGCGATCCAAGAAATGGAATATCAAATGAAAAAAATAAGACAAAGGATCAAAGAAGCATAGGATCGACATAAGAGTTATGTCGATGTGCATCGTGTCGACCGTAGTTACGAACTTGGCGATCGAGTCTTTTTGCGGGTGAAACTGCATAAGAGTTTGATCAATTTTGGAAAGGGTTCTAAACTCTCTCCTTGGTTCATGGGACTTTTCGAGATTGTGGAAAAGAAGGGGATCGTGGCCTAGCGACTAGCCTTGCTTGATTCTTTGAGGCATATGCACGATGTCTTTCATGTCTTTGTTTTGAGACATTATGTTAGTGATCCTACACATGTTATTGACATGAATTCCTTGCACGTATCTAACGAGGGTGCACTCACGACGGAGCTAATCCGCATCTTATACCATCGCATTTGAAAAATACGACATCGAATAGTAGATCAGGTCAAGGTCCAGTGGGACAACCATAGTCCACACTCGACGACCTGGGAGGACGCATATGATATGCGTCAGTAGATCCCATTTTTTTGTTGATAGCTAGACCTATGATATTCTGATACACTTTATTTCAGCACTTACATACTGTGAAACTTCAGGACGAAGTTTAAAACAAGACGAGTTGTATGTAACATCCCTCTCTTACGTGCATTTAGCGAACTTATTCTTTGAGGACACTTGCATGCAAGTGATCCGGGTTGTTGTACTATTAGCTATTTTGATTATGGTTATGAGGCATTGTGGATTTGATGTTATGTCACTTT
>ML835774.1:28765-47889 GCA_009831015.1 Picea engelmannii | reverse complement strand
TTTCCCTTTATCGTTTTGATTTTATAACTCACGAGATTGCGAATTCCGATCTTGGCATTAATTAACAATAAACACGATGTAGCGGATCCTTAATGATAAGATTAACTTAATTGCCGGATCGTGAATCGGGAATTCGAAGAAAATTTTTTAGGAGAACGATATGTCGAGTCACGATATTGCGATGCAGCGATAATTAAGGCCCAATATAATCATGTCGCGATTTCGCGAATCGGAGTTTCGGACCTTTTAACTTATGAAAAAAAGAAATGCCGAGAGGCGATGTGCCGAGAATCAAGTTTAACTACGGTTAGTTGTTTACTCTCGGTTCTTGACTATGGTTATTTAATAATTATCGCGTTCTTGGCTCTCGGGGTTGAGAAAACAAAAATTTAGGGTCGAGAAATGCCGAGGCGCAAAACCCCGACGATGTCATAATCAAGGGTTTAAAGGTCTTATACTATTTTTTCCTTGGGCGAAAATTAAAACCGAGTTCGCATTCTCGCGACTCGGGACTTGTGAATTCAAGATATAAGGTGTCCGTCTTGCGATATCACGAAACTTGAAAAATCCTAAGGACAAACATACTTGCGAAAAATGGGCCCTTTGTAAGTGACAAAGCATTATTATTCAGGCAACAAAAGTTCTTTCAGAGTTTTATGATTTTGGAAGAAAAAGGGAAAGAGAACAACTTTTTATATCAAGCATCAGAATATTCAAAATTGTGTGAGGCGAAAAAACAGGGGTGGCTCCAACATAGACCATCAACTAATCTATGCTTGCTAAGTTGTTTCATGTATTTGAAACTCAAATGTCCAAACCTTTCGTTCCATATCCTACTACTTTCATCAACATGAGTAAGCAGTAAAGCAGAATCAGGTTCAATGAATTCAGAAAATGTATACAATCTAGACTAATGATTTATCTCACCAGTAGCAACCCTGGAGTTGGTTTTCATGTCATAGATGTCCACAAAATTTGGTGTGAAGGTGAATCTCTTTCCGGTGCTGTAATTTTTCATCTAATACACAGAGAGAAGGTTGACAGAAATCTTGGGAACATGCAACACATTCTTGAAACTTCCGTTGGTGAGTTCAATCCTTCCTTTGCTGGTGACTTCGATAGAAGAGTTGTCCCCCATCAGAATAGGAGGACCTTTGCATGCATCCAATGAATAATAGACTACTTCTGAGTTATCCATGTGATGTGATGCTCCTGAATCTATGATCCAAGCATCGAGAGAGGAGTTGATGGCAATCAAGGCATGGCTAGAATTGCCTTTATTGGAATTTGGATCTTCTCGCTTCTTCTTCTTTGAACCCTTGGGGATGCGATCTCCAAGGTTGTTTTTCTGAAGTATCTAAGACATCAGATCTATTTTTTCTGCATCCATGCAGATTCCAAATGGAATCCTTTGTGACAGTATGTGCATTTCTCTCCTTTTCTTCCCTTTTCTCCTTTCGATCCGAAGGCATTGGTGAAGGGTTTTGTGTACCCTTCCTTCTTCGTATGTGCATGAAATTTCCACTTATATTTATCTTTAGATTTCTGATATTTTTGGCTGCCATCATGCACAGTAATGGCATGCACCCTTGGGCCTTTGATTGCGCCCATGTTGATGAGCTTGGTTTGCTCTTGTGTCAAGGATTCGATAGATTTCTCAAGAGAAGGCATCTTCCATGTTGCTCCAAAGGTGAATATGAAAGTATGGAATGTGGATATGAATATAGAGAATTCAGGACCAAGATTGGAGAGAATGGTAAGAACCATTTTTTTCTCCTTCGTCGATTTATCAACCCGCAAACTTTGAGTTGTGACAATAAATCCTCGAATTTTGTAAATAAATCTTGGATATTCTCGTAGATTGTTGGATCCAATGTGAGAAGCTCCACCTCTAGCATGTTTCCCCTCATCCCATCCTATTTTCCAAATATCCCTTCCAATATTTTCCAGGCTTCATTGGGAGTCTTACAGGAAGATATGTGAAAAAGGAGATCGGGAGAAATAAGACTGCAAATTGTTCTTAATGTCTCAACCATGCGATTTAAGTACTTGGATTTTTCTATGGCTGATGTTAGTTTCGTATCTATATTCATGGTTAACCTATAAAACCCTCTGGATTGGAGATGTATGGCTATTTTTTCCTTCCATGCAAAATAGTTGTAAGGTGTAAGAATGAATTCTTTTTGGAATTCCATCTTTCCATTGTCTTCAATCTTTTGTACCTGCAAAAACGTTTTGGTGTAGATTTTGCTTAGCAGTCCATCGGATCTGATACCATGTAAATGTGTTGAACCTACACAGAACAAATCTATATAAACAATAATACAAACATTTGCAGAGAAAATTGGAGAAAGAAGAAGGAGAGAAAGAATGGAAGAATTCTCATTAACCGTTGTGAATAATGAATAATTTACACATAATATACTCTGTATAACTCAATGAGTTCGAATTGAGGTGAAACAAGTCACCATAGTGGTGGTCTAGAGTGATCTAGACACACACCAACAGTTACAGGAGTGAAATGCCACCTATTCTAGTCTCTCAGGCAGTTACGGGAGTGAATTGCCACCTAGTTGAGTTAACTAGTCAACTAGTCTTCAGTTAACTGACTGAAAAAAGAGTAGTGAGGAGTTAACTCAGGGAATCAAGAATAATGCACTACTCTGGTGATGATACCAAGGAAAGGTCTAATTATCATGGTGATGATCCCAATGCAACATCTAAACTCAACTCAACTAGTCAAACTGAAGTGTCAACTAAAAGAGAATATTCTCTCCCAAAATATAGGAGACTCGATAATGACTAATTATGACTAATAAACAAATAAAAACCTTAGGAAAAATAAATCCTAGGTGTGTGTGAAGTAACTCCAATAGATCCAAGGGAAGGTGGAGGTTGAAGTGTTGAAATAGCTGAAGCCCGAAGAGCCGAAGAGCCAAGAGTCGTAGATCTGCAAGGGGACACTTGTCACCAGATCGCGAGATCCGAAGAGAGTTACATTGCTTTTTCAGTTTGAGAACTGAAATAGTTGAAGTCCGGAGAGCCGAAGTAGCTCTGAGCCATAAGATCACCTGTTGGCACAGGGGTATACCAAGGGTTCAACACTCAAGAGAACACCAACAAAGCCCTAACTACTGGCCCTTTCGACAACACCTGCGAAGTAGATGAAGTATCGCTTACAGAGTACTTAGCATAGATCATTTGTCAATATTTAACCCTTATTATAATTCGCAGATAGCACAAAGAATCACAACATCCACTTATATCTAAGGTATTTTAGCACTTAGAAACAATAAAACAGATTAGATCCAGTAGATCAGCTCTAAGCATCTTCATACATGTGTATCAGATCTAACATCCTACATATCATTAGCACTTTACGCATAAGCAGATCTATTCAGTCATCTCATAGCACTTAGCAAAATGGGAACATAAACACATTGAGACAAGCAGAAAGAAACACAACACAATATTTATGTGGCTCACCCCCACCCTAGGGCTACATCCACCAATTCTTCTTCTTTATTAGTGTCTTCAATTGGTTACAAGCACAGAGCCATCAAAACCCTACTACACATAGGACAGAAGATCTGCGCAACTCGCTAGATCCTTCTTCTTTTCATTACAGCACAAATCCTTTCCCAACTTCCTACAATGACTTGCACTTAGCCCTGCAAGTCTCATATAGGAACAAAGAACTTACAGAACTTACTTGCACTTAGCATACATCACATAGATGCCAATATATCCTCTATATCACTAGCTTACTATTTATACATACAAAATAGGCCTAAGCATGGGTAAAACCCATGGGCCAATATCCCAATCCCGTTACATATTCCCAAAAACCCAAAATGGACCCAAAAGTGGGTCGAGATCCCATGGTATCCACTCCTCCTTCGATGACTGTTGAAGTCCCAAAATAGGTTAATATGACCAAGAAAATCCAAAAACTTGGTCAAGGGCTTACAAGCCCCCAACACTCACCTGTGACTCATCCCGAGTCACTCTGGGCTGAGCAATTCTGCCTCGAATGCTTCGAGATTGGCTCAATATGCTTTAACCTGCTGAAGTGATATGACCTCTTGCTCAATGAACTCCTAGATCACTTCATCATTCACTAGCCCTTCTAAGAGTTATTCTATGGTGATGACGATCTATTCCTGTTCGGCTCCTTGGATTTCAACTTTAGTGAAAAGTTGGCATGCCTTTTCTTGCACTGGTTGAATTCGTTGAGTGACTTCCATTACTTTACTCTGAATCATATAGATCTGTTTCTGGGCGGTGCGTTTCTCTTGAGACCACTTCATTGTTTCCACTAGTGACAAGGCCTTGAGTTGTGCCTCTAATGTATCGGCGTGCTGCTTTGCTTCTTGGAGTTGGGACTCCAATGCCTGTAACTTTGTATTCTCTGTGAGGTTCTCATAATTCTGGGAACTCTAGTTACTCATCTTCTTGCATTCCAAGGAAATATCTTTTAATCTACCAACTACACTGTGGGAAGTTGCTTCCCTTAGGTATCTTACCTACTATGGATTTTTGGGTAGAGCGCGAAGCTCTAGATCTGCGATGCACTGTTGTAGCTTCTGGATCATGTCTTTGAGCTGTGCCACCTGCTATGGGATTATTTCTTCGGTTTGTACCTCAATGAATATCACAAAGTGAAGTGATCTGTTGACCACTTCCTTTACCTCTAGTTGCTCCACCAACAACTATTCCTTTCCTTGTTGTAGTTGTGCTTTATCATCATTCCATTTTTCTTGGAAAGCACTCTTTTCTTGTTCTGTAGCACTGTGTTTTTCATCAAGTACTCCCTGTACTTGTGTCAAAGCCTGGATGGCTTGATTTTCTTCATCTTGTGCTTTTTGAAGTCAAGCCTCAATTGAATCTGTGATTCGGTGGAGTTGAGATGGCTCATCTCCTTCTTCTGGTGTTCCGACTGACAGGGGCGCAGTGGATACTACGTGCCTCAAATGATGTGCCTGCTACACTCCTTGGAGTTCTATCTCGATCCAAATGTACATCGCCTCATTCCTAGCTTCTTGCTTCTCTGCAATCTCTATCGAAGATTCGTTCAATGCAGCGATGATGAAGTTAAAGTCATCTAGGGTGAGGACAGTCTTGAACTTGGTCTTGGTTTCTTTCGTTTTCTTTCTGGATGAAGGCTTCTAGGGGACACCTTTCTTTTCTTCGAGGGGTCCTCCTCATCCTTATGCAATGTTTCCTCGTCAATCTCTTCGCCAACACCTCCTTGCTCTGGTGACAGAGACGCAGTCTTCACAGATGTGCTATCTATATCCTGAACTTCTTCAGGCTTCTTTGTTTTACTAGGTCCGGGTGTATCATGTGCAGCTTCTGGACTGTCTACATCGGACAACTCCGCAAGGTTGGCTAGGATATGGAGGTTTTTCGACCATTCCTTGGTGATTTACTCTAAATATTCCTTCGTAAGCTTGTAATAGGACTACAATTACTTCTTATGGCCACCTATGCATGCTATTATATAAATGAAGTGGTGCTCCGTGCTAAACTTCATTAGGGGCTAAAACCTATGGAGGGTATTCGGGGTCATACGAGGCTCATACTGGATGGCTACTTTCAACTGGTTATAGTAAGTGTGGAAGATGACATTTGACTACCATTGCTTGTTCATATCATTCGAGTTCCACAAGGTACTGAACTTCACGAACAATGGTTCAAAGGGATTGATGTCCGAGAAGGTCACACCTTCCAGCATCTCCCATGCAATAAATGCGATCAGTATGAGAAGCTAGCTAAAGTGGAACTCATATCCTTGGTCTTATGCTTCCCTACAGTCTAGTTCCAACTGGTTTACCAGGTACTACACCCAATTCATCTGAAGTCCTTCTACGCACTTCCCTGTGAGGTCAACGACGAATTCAGTCACTTGGATGGGTCGGTTCTTGCGAACTAGCTTGCCTGCGATCAACTGACATGCAAGGCACACTGCGTCGCTCTGGATAGAGGCTACCTTGTAGCCTCGCGTTCCCTTCTCGACATTTCCATAAGTATATTTGATCCTCTGTGCTAATGCTCAGTCTGAGGTCTTTACAGGGTAAAAATCCTATGGGTCAGGGCCTTTCATGCTAAGCCCGATGATATGATTGATCAAGGTTGGATCCACAGTGATGCAGCGGTTCAACCATAATAATCCTCCATGGTAACTTGACAACAACAATTTGACATAGGCGTTCACTTCATGGTGCCTAACTAAGTGCGATATCTTCATCACATTGAGCAGGGTGGACTACGCGAGGTTCTAGGTCCATGACTGCAGGATAATCTTGGAGTTCTTGCCCTTAGTCTTGGTCAAATACTTATGCAGGGTGAGCATGTTGTAAGCATTTATGTCGCCGAGTTTGAAGTCATTAAAGGTCAATGTTGTGAGCTTATCTTGGTCGGCACAAACTGCGCGCACCCTTTTCGGGAGGTATGCATTGACCAAAGCATACTCAAAATCCTTGGGCACACTGTTTATGTTCACTACGCCGCTCAAAGGAGGTATATATGTAGGTAACATACTCAGAATCAACTTGGCATTCGCGAGATCATCTCTATGCTTCGTTCTCGTCTCCGTCACGATTCTAGAAGTTCCTTCTCCATGAGAAGTCGATGGAGAAGCTTGGAATCCTCCTGTTGATGATGCTTGCAAACCTGCAGACATCCTTCTTTTCGACATGACTTTTTTGGTCCTGAGATCAATGAGTACTTCCTTCGCAGATTCTTCAAGTGCACTAAGCTCCTCAGACATACATGCTCGGGTTTAATAATATCAGGTTCACGAAGTAATGTAGACATGACAATAAGATGGAAAGCAAGAGCGTAATGACCACTGGACAATCTTAATCAAGGTTGCGAGCTCATATTATCGATTTGGAAAAAGTGTTCTTCTTGCATGGTGCGATGAGCTAAATAGGTGAGTCGATAATGGTTGGCTCACAATGGTCATGACCCTCCATTAACTCTTGTTCGATCTGTTATGGCATGGCCCAACGGTCTGATGATGCCTATTTATTTATTTTTTTCCCGTTTGGAGTGGAATTAGAATGGATATATCGGTCCAACGACTATATTGCTTCGTCATGGCGAAGTACTCTATGTCGTTGTTCCGATATCTCGGTGAAGCTCCAATTCTGCAATTTTTATTTCTGCGAGGTCTCTTCTAGAACCTCTTGTAACCTTTCAGTATTAACCCTTTTCTTTCTTAACTTTCTAGCCTTCTTTCCAGTGAGTTTCATCTCGGTAATGCTTTTATCATTCTGAGACTTTTTTTCTTTGGTCTTAGTTACTTCGCACTGTTGAAACTGTTTCCTAGGGTTCCTATGTAATACTTCTTCCTTGTTTGGGATACATAATTCAATCTTCTGGGGATCCTCTAGTGTTCTCTTAGCCTCAAAATTCGAGTTGCTAGTATTAAATATCTTTGATTTTCTCTTTTGTTCCTCAATCAAGTGCACGATCCTTTTGGTGATAAAGTCTTTTAACTCTTCCTTCTTCTGTTCCAAAACTTCTTCTTCCTCCTTTCATCTGGCTTGATCTCTATCAATCAAGGTTTTCCTATTAGCATGGTAAATGAGGTTCTATCTTCAACAAATTTAATAATCTCAAAGTCCTCTTCTGTCAAAGATCCATTGATAGTCATAGGTATTCGGGAGAGCCTTCCACGTAGATTTACTAGTTTTCCTATGAATAAACTTATTCCTTCTAGGGAAGGGATCATAATAGGTCTTCCTATATATTACCAGGTTCTTTCTGGCATAATATTCATCTATGTTTATTCATCCAAGACACAATCAATGCTGAAGTCCCCTATTCTTGCTTCGATGCATTCCTTATCTTTGAAGATCTTTGATAAGCTGACATGTCAGTGGTCATTCAGGGTCTCTTTCACTTGTATCAATACCTTATCTGATTCTTGCTGGGGTTCTGCCTTTTCTGGATCTGCCTTAGGGTTTCCTTGATTCAGATTCATTCCTTCAAGCTTAGAAATAATTCTAGGGCAATCCAAAACTTCATGGTCCATGTCTTTGCAACAGAGAAAACTAGGTCTTCTGCCAGGGCATTCCTTAGCAAGATGTCCTGGTCTTCTGCAACTGTAACAGAGGGTTAATCCTCACTTTTTGTTAAATGATCCCCAACCTTTTCTATACTGTGCACAAGGATCATGGTAGCGAACCTGCAACAAATTCTTTCTAGGATCCTACATCCATTTATTAGTCCAAACATTCTTTCTATGCATAGGTATAACATATCTTTCATTATTCTTATCAGATCTATTCATATGACATATTCTTTCGTTTATTAACACCCTATCTTTCAAACTAGGACAAAACCTATCAGATATACCTAGATCCATACTCTAGAGACAAAAAATTCCACCTTTCTTACTTTTACAGAGAATAAATCTTTCATATGTAATAAATTTTAACTATTCTTACCTTTAACAGAGCACAAATCTTACAGATCTTACCTCTTCCAATCAAAACTTCTCACTTTTACCTTTCTTGGAGCACAAAGCTTTCAGATCATGTTTCTTTTCTACAGATCTGACCTCCTTTCTTTCAGATATGACCTTCTCTTTTCAGATCGGGCTTCTTTCTCTCAGATCTAACCTTCTTTATTTATTACAAATATTTACATATGAAGTAGAATACTATGCACTAGGGCACATATCTACGCACAGAGATTTCATAGTTTCAGGATGAATATTTTCACAGAGCTTCCTCTTTCTCAGTTCCCAGCAATCATAGTTTCATGTCTCGACAACGGAACCATTTGTTGGCACATGGGCAGACCCAGGGTTCAACGCTTGAGAACGCACCAACAAAGCCCTAACTACCGACCCTTTTGGCAACACCTACGAGGTAGATGAAGTCTCACCCGAGGTAGAGGCAGCAGTGGTTGAAAGACTCAGGTGTCTGTAACCATATCTAGGACACATAAATGTGATTATATCACTTACATAGTACTTAGCATAGATCATTTTTCAATATTCAACCCTTATTATACTTCGCAGATAGCATAGAGAATCACAACATCCACTTAGATCTAAGGTATTTCATCACTTAGCAACAATAAAATGGATCAGATTTGGTAGATCAACACTAATCATCTTCATACATGTGTATCAGATCTAACATCCTACATATCATTAGCACTTTAAGCATAAGCAGATCTATTCATTCATCTCATAGCACTTAGAAAAATGGAAACATAAACACATTAATACAAGCACAAAGAAACACAACACAGTATTTATGTGGTTCACCCCCACCCTAGGGCTACATCCACCAATTCTTCTTCTTTATTAGTCTCTTCAATCAGTTACAAGCATAGAGCCATCAAAACCCTACTACACATAGGACACAAGATCTGCACAACTCACTAGATCCTTCTTCCTTTCATTACAGCACAAAGCCTTTTCCAACTTCCTACAATGATTTTCATTTAGCCCTACAAGTCTCATATAGGCACAAAGCACTTACATACCTTAATTTAAATTAGCATACATAACGTAGATGTCGATCTATCCTCTAGCTCACTAGCTTACTATTTATACATACAAAATAGGCCTAAGCATGTGTAAAACCCATGGGCCAATATCCCAATCCTGTTACATATTTCCAAAAACCCAAAATGGACCCAAAAGTGGGTCAAGATCCCGTGATCTCCACTCTGTCTTGCGCTCCTCCTTCGACGGCTGTTGAAGTCCCAAAATAGGTTAATATGACCAAGAAACTCCCAAAACTTTGTCAAGGGCCAACATCACCTAAAGTGAATCTAAGTAGTCGAACCAGGAAGGGAGACATGGTGTCAATCCGTGAACTCCGGGTAAAGTCCCGAAGTTTTCTGTAGCCATCAGATCAAGAGGAGACACGTGTTAGTAGATTATAAACGCTAGATGAAAGTCACTGGGAGGCAGGAGTTTGACATTTGATATTTTCGAAGCTTGAAAATATGAAGCGACCAGAGTTGTCGATGTGAAGGATGACACGTGACGCTAGATCCAGAACTCCGGAAAAAAATGCAGGAAAGGTCTGAAGACCCAGAGGAAATCTTGGTCATTGATCAAGGAAGGAGTCATAATACCATTGATGTGGTTGAGGAGGCCAAAGTCCCAGAAAAGGAGCACAGTCGTTCATTGGGAAGGAGACGTGTCAACAGATCTTCCACTCCGAAAGATGTCTAGTTAGCAGAGGCGAGGATTTGAGACTTCAAAGTCCCGAGGGAAAAATTAGTGGAGAAGATCATGGCCGCACATTTAAAGGGACACGTGTTGTAATATTTTCATTCCGAAAGATTTCCACATAGAGGTAGAAAGGGTTTGAGACTTCAAAATCCCGAAGTCCGAAATCGCGAAGAGATCTGATCCATATATTTGAGGAGGACAGATCTGAACCATCAATCCAGGATACCGTCAAGATCGAGAGATCTATGGTCCCACAACATCGCAGGGATTGGAGGTGCATGGTGTTATCACTCCAAGAAACTCCTTAGGGTTTTACGCTAAGGATGCTTCGTAACTTAAGAAAATAATGTGTAGGTATCCTTGGAACAATGGGATCACTTCAATGATTAATGTAATAGACAACTCATCATACATTCAAAATGAAACAGTGCTTTCAGAAAACAATAATCAGATCAAGTATTTTAAAAGGAGAGGATGAATAACACTAATATTGATTGCCAAATACAACTGGGTGTAGGGCTTAATGCAAGATAGAAATAAATCCTTCACTTCAAGTCTATGAGCTCAATAAAGAGATGATAGTCTTTATAAGCTAAGATAAAATTAAATAAAGTACATAAAAGGAAGCATGAATATTTCTGATATTGAAAGCAAAAGGAGACTGTAATTTTATTATGAAATAAGAGTCTATACAGTAGCACAAAATGTATTCCCAGTTTGAACCCTTGTCTCTTAGAAAAGATAGGCATTTATAGCCTTTTACAATCAGTTTTTAAGATCCTGAAAACTTGGATTTGTATCTAAAAATAGGAAATAAAACTAATTAAGGCAATCGATAACAAAGACTAGTTTCTTGAACTCGAACTGTCTTCTATATCAATATTTGAAATCTGTACTTCATCAGCTTCTGGACTCTATTGTGTCGTGGAAAAGGTAAAGGCACCTGTCTTTTGTAGTTGGATTCCTTCAATTAATTATAGTTGAAACTTTAGGAGACCGATTTAGCATTTGGTTTTCAAATTATCGACGAATCTCTGATGCTGAGTATTTTCTGACTAAGTAGTTAATCCTTTAATGCTCTGGAACTTCTTTAAATACTTTGAAAATCGCTTTGCTCCATCTTTATCTTTCAAAAATTCTTTTTGTGCTTTCACTATCTAACTCGCCTTATGATTCGCTGGTTAGCTGGTGAAAGATCTGCCTTTCACCAGCTAACTAGTTGTAAATTTACCCTTTGCGCTGGTGAAAGCTCTGTCTTGGGAAAAAATAAACGTTCATCTCCAAAACTGTTTTGTTATCAAAAACTTAGCGTGTCTCTGCTTTATCTCCTTGCACATTCACAGCAACCTAGGCTAGCACTTGTAGATCTCGATGTGACTTCTGCTTCTGCTTCAATTTTCTAATCTTCCTCTTAAGGCATTTTGCTAACCACCATAGACTGTTATAATCTTTGGTGATTTTATTCTTTCTCTTTTTGTCCTTGACACTTTCACAAGCCAACTTCTCAAATGCTGCATTTGTATCTGCGAAATTATCAGACAAAGTTTTGTATCTCTCCTTAATTACTCTTTCTAAAACCTCATGTTGAGCAATCACTTCTTTAAGTTGCTTATGTTTTTGTGATTTCTTTCACTTTTTTCTCTTTGATGTTTCACCGTCATCAGTGGGAGTAAAAGTCTCACAATACTATGCAAATACCATGGAGTGTTTAGGGATTTTAATGGCTGGAATTTCATCTTCTTGCTCTGGCTCTGTTTCTGAGTTTGTGTATGGTAGATTTAGAATATTTGTCTTCTTTTCTGTAGGCTGCTCTGAAGTGGTTTCAAAATTTAACTTTTTCTTTGACCTGTGAGACTTTATGCCAAAAATCCTATCTTATGGTGGTCCTAGAAGAGTTCTCCTCTTCCCCGAGCTGCTCTAAGGAGTTAATTGCCTTTTTCCAGCTCTCTTATGCTCATTCATGGGTTGAGTTTGGGTTTCAAAGACTTCCCAAAAAATAAAATGTTGCCAAGTCCTTCCTCTTTGTCTTAGTTCCTCCAGAATTATCAATTTGATTAGGCCGAAATGACAAAGAGTTTTTTTCATACTCATAGGTTGAGCCCTAATCTTTTTACAGACTTTAGTTAGGCTTTTGTGCAAGAAGAAAGGTAAATTTAGGAGAGTTTTCCCTGTGAAATGATCTAAGAGATTGAAATGGTATAGCATTAGCTTGTCATAACTTCCTTCTGAGGTTATATAGAGTTGAATTCCTTTCAACAGGTCTTTCCATTCATCCTCCAAATGAGAAACTGGCATGCTTTTCTTCCATGCAACATTTCTGAATTCTACCTTAAGATATGCTCTGAAATTGAGATTCTTGGTTGCTGTCGTTTTGAACCAGCTCTGGCCTGATCTAGGTAAGTTGGTTGTTGTATAAATGGCGGCTTCATCAACTATGATTTCTAAAGAACCAACACAAGATTTATTTCCATCATACGATTTAGCAAACACTTCAACTGTTGTTTGGTGGAAGCCATTCTATAACTTTTCAACATATCCCATGCAGCCTGCGTCTGAGAATCGTTTTTGCACCTCTGGATGTGCTTGTAAAAAGGACAGACTGTCTAATTCTTTCCTTAACAATGAACCACTTCGTTTCCTTGACATCTGTAACTCAAACCCCAGACAATTTTGCAAACAAAATCACTGTAATTTGTTGTTTGAGCCAAGGTTTGGCGCTGGTGAAAACTCTCGACGTTGTCATTCAAAAATGAAACCATAACATATGCCTATGGATGATGCGTGTTGGGGATATGAAGTGTCAATTTGATGTCACCAGCTGATTAGTACCGCTCCTTTACCTATGATGATGAATTTGAATTTGTCATCTCCAGTGCCATTATCTCATGAAGCATGCATTCACAAACACGATCTGCTTTGATATCTAATTTAGACGTGAAAAATAGAATCCTCATCATTTATCTCTTTCACCGGCACCTTATAATGATTACGTGACGTGTTTTGAGCATGTCATCTTTTGATTTCTGAAAACATGGAGGAAACACACGTGTTCCGCGCTTTCACCAGCTAACGGTCTGCGGGAAAGTACTCCTTAACTATTGAAAATCGTCGCTTTCACCAGCTAATCATCAACCTTGAAACACGCATTAGCTGTTGAAAGTCTTTTCATGAAATTTTAAAGAAAAGACCTTTATGGATCGACTTATTTCTAAGATATGAATTAAAAACCTAAGTTTTTCCACTAGAAGAAATTAAAACAAAATGGAGAAAACTACCAATAACCATGCTATCAACCACAAAATGAAACCATAGTGACTGATTCATTTTGGGAGCTAACATTTGGCTCCAACTGGGATGGACACCTCCCTGTGAGGTCACCAAGAACCTTGCTAGACTCAGTAGCCTTTATTACAATTTGAAAATTTGAAAAATAGTTTTGCTTAGTACCATTGGGCATGGAGTTATTCAAGTGATAAAAACAAAGAAAACAGGATTGAAAAGAATATGTACAAGTAAAATAGGGCTTTAAGAAAAAGCCTTATGAAAAATAGGTCTTTAGAAAGCTCACGTTGAAAGGGCCACCTGCTACTTCCTCGCCTGCAAGATTTTGGAGAACAAAGGTATTGTTCTACTGAACTGTTGTTATGACGAAAGGACCTGTCCAAAGAGCATCAAATTTTCCATGTTTCCCCTTCTCTTGCCTTGTTGCATCCCATTTTAAGACTAGTTCTCCTGTTTTGAAGATATTTGGTTTGACTTTCTTGTCGAAGATCTCCTTCATTTTTCCTTGGTGTAATTCTGTGTTTTCCAAAAGTTGCTCTCTATCTTGCTGTAACTCTACCAAATTATGAATTCTCCAAGTTAAATCACTTGGTTCAAAGTCAGTTTCTTGCAAAAACTTTGCAACTAGTAGTGCAAGTTGAACATGAAATATGTCTTCAGTACCATATACCAACTTGAAAGGAGATGTACCAATTGACTTTTTACTTGTAACCTTGTCAGCCCACAAAGCAAATTTCAGCTTGGAATCCCAGCCTCTGGTATTTTTTTCAAGAAAATTCTTTATAATTCTGACTAAACTCTTATTCGATGACTCAGCTAATCCATTTCCTTGTGGATAGTAAGCAATGGAATGTACTAGCTGAATTCCCAGCTCTTCACATAATTTTACTAAGTGCTTATCTTTGAATGAAGTAGCGTTATCAGTGACTATTCTCTTAGGGAAACCAAATCTGGAGAATATGTTTTCTTGCAGAAAATTTATGATGACAGTATGCTTGGCGTTCCTGGTAGGAATATCCTCAATCCACTTTGTAAAATAATCGGTGGCAACAAGGATCCACCTGTGCTGACTACTAGAAGGCGGGTGAATCTCACCTATGAAATCTAGACCCCATTGTTGGAAGGGACCTGTGACCACTATAGGTCTGAGGGGAAAAGATTTTAGTTGTTGTTTGCCTTCAAATCTTTGGCACTTGTCACATGTTCTCACAAACTCACACACATCTGAAAATAAGGATGGCTAGTAATAACCAGATCTTAAGATTTTATGTGCGGTGGTCTTCCAATAGTGATGTCCTCTGTATTCACTATTATGGAACTCAATCATGACCTTAGCTGCTTCTTCTTGGTTTATAGCACCTCAATAATAAACCTATTGGATTTTTCCAGAACAATAAGTTGTCATTGATCTAGAAATTCATGGCTTTGAGCTTTAAAGCCCTTCCTTGTGTTTTTGTCAAATCTGAAGGGACTGATAAAGTTTGCAGAAAATGAATGATGTGACTGTATCATTTTCAATTAGCTAGGTGAGATGAGACCTGTATTTCCTCACTTATTTTATCCTCTGAATACTAAACATTATCTGCATTAACACTTACCAAATTTATTTCAAGCAGTTTACAATTTTCTTCTGCCAGAAGTTTGGCAAGGCCCTGACCCTTCACAAGTTTTGTTGGTTTAATTTCAACATCAAATTCAATTAACTTTGCTATCCACTTACTCCTTTGTCCATCTATGTCAGATTGTATAAGAACATATTTAAATGAACTGGAGGGTACGTAATCTATTACCTTGGCTTGAAGGATGTAAACTCTGAAAGATTTTAATGACTTGATAAGTGCATATGCTTGTTTCTCCAATAATTCATACTTTACCTTTGCATCCCTCAAGAATTTACTGAAGAAGGGAACCGGTTGCTCCTGATCATCGACATTTTTCTGCAAGAGCACTGCTACAATTGTATCTTTTGAAGCAAATGAGAAGATATAAAATTCCTTGGCGAAGTCAGGGCTGATCAAAACAAGGGCTGTCGTAATGGCTTCCTTGATAGCATTGAATGAGTGTTTGGCTTCTTCAGTCCATTTTACTTCGGAGTTCTTTCTTAACATAGCAGTAATATGCTTGGTGAGTTCTGCAAAGTTTTCTATAAACCTCCTGATAAAGTTTATAGTCCCAAGAAAAGACTGAATGTCCTTCTTTGATCTAGGAAGAGACAAATTTTTAATCGCTTCTACTCTTTTTGGGTCAATTTTCACCCCATCAGCTGAAACAATATGTCCAAGTAATTTCCCTTCCTTAAGTGCGAAGTTCGATTTTTTTGGATTAAGAGAAATGCCATACCTTCAACATTTTAGGAATGTCTTTTTTAAGTGTTGCAAATGAAGTTCATGGCTGCTCGAAAAAACAGTGATATCGTCAAGATATATCAGGACAAATTTATCTTTCTCTCCAAGGAAAGCAATGTCCATCGCCCTTTGGAATTTCACTCCTGCATTCATCAATCCAAAAGGCATCTTTTCGTCCATAAACATACCCCATGGAGTAGTAAAATCAGTCTTTTCTTTATCGTCCAGATGGACATCAATTTGGTTGTATCCAGAAAACCCATCAATAAAAGACATCACCTTTGATCCTGACACCTTCTGCAAAATATGTTCCATTTTGGGCAGAGGGTAGTTGTCCTTCCTAGAGCACTTATTCAAATTTTTGAAGTCCACGTAGAGTCTGATCTCTCCATTCTTCTTTCTGACTGGTACAACATTCACAATCCATTCTGAATATCTGAGAGGTATGATGATGTGAGCATCCAATTGTTTTTTTATTTCCCTTTCCATTGTGGGCAACACCAAAGGATTAAAAGATCTAAGTTTCTTCCTAAATGGTTTGTTATCTTTGTTTAAGGGAATCTTATGTTGAATTACCTATGTGTCGAAAGTCTTCAAGTCATCATATTGCCAAGCAAAGATGTCAGCAAACTCCTTTAGCAATTCTCCATAATCATCCTTTTGTTTTTCAGTCAAATGTGAAGCTAAGTTGACATATTTAGGATCTTGTTCACTAGCTACATTATACTGCAAAACTTCTGAATCTTTTTCCCCTTTTTCCAATTTGACATCTACATCATTATTATCAAAAATCCTTTCTAAAGGGACCAAACCTTTAGGAATTTTGTTGGTAGACAGCTGTACAATTTCATGTGCTGCGATTTTGCTTCTGAATTTTGGCTTCTCAATTTCATCGTCATGTTCATTCTCCTGATCAATTTGCAAATCTGCAAACTCATCTATCACTATAAGAAATCTAGTGAGTTCAACATCATCTTCGAAAACCTTCCAAAATTTTACATTATCAGGGAGGGATGGCCTGTATTTAACTTGAATTTCATAATTAAATTTATGAGGCAGAGGAGGCATGAAAGCACAGGCTGACACAGCTAATGAATCAACCAATTCATTCATTGCTCTAGGTACATATGAAATTTTAAAATCTGTAAAAGTATGAATCGCCCTCAAAACTTCATCTCCATATGCTTTCAGCCTGACATGTTTTGCTTGAAAGGACTTATTCACTTGTTGAATGATTAAATCTGCATCTCCGAATACATGCAATATTTTAATCTCCATCTCTTTGGCTGCATTTAACTCCAGAAGTAATGCCTCATACTCTGTAATATTGTTGGTCACTTTAAAATCAAGTTTAAAGGACAAATGAGAAGTTTTCTTAGAAGGGGAAATCAATACTACCCCTGCTCCTGTTGATTCTTTGGTACAAGCACCATCAAAGAACATGGTCCAAAGATCGTCCTCTGCTACTTCTGTGGGATGAACTGCAGGCTTTCTAAGCAGCAATGCATCTGGTAATGAATCATCAATTTGTAAAATACAAGATCCCATACCTGTGTCGACAGAATAGATAGGATGATTAGATGGATTTTGTTCGTCACTGATTACATATGCCAGCTGTGATTCCCTGTATAACCTTCTTTTTACCCCTCCAAAAATAGGGATAGTAGCATAAGAGAGATCCATTTGAAGAGTGCCACCTAGCCTCTTTATCCACGATCTTGATAACAGACATCCAAATTTAGGTGGTATGTCTGCCACTACTATATCCATAACCATAGTCTTCATGGATGCTTGGGTTAAAGTTACAGCCAAGTCTTTGATCATTCTGAGACATTTGACTTTTCGAGAGTCAAAAGAGAAAATATTGTGGTAATACTTGGTGATCTCTAGCCCAAGCTCATCCATGACCGCCTTTGGCATCAAATTGTGAGAAGCACCGGAGTCCAACAAACAGTTATGTAATGTTTTCTCATGAATATTTAGAGAGATGTAAAAGGGAGGACAACTTTCATCTCTATCTTCTATCATTTGGCCCAGAGTAATGGTTGGCTTTTCATCATATATGTTGAGAATATCAGCAGAAGGGGATATAGATTTGGGATCCAGAGTTTTAAGGATATCCTTTTTGAATATTTCATTTTTCATTAACTCAACCAGAGGAATGGGAATTTTAATTTTCTTTATTTCAGCCTCAAAATTGAAAGAATATGGGACTTTATCAGAGGCTTTATCAGAGGCTTTATCAGAGACTTTATCAAAGACTTTTTCAGATACTTTTACCTCATTTAAAGAAGCTTTCTGAATGATTTTTTGTTCAACAGGGGCTTGACTTTCCGGAATTTGTTGCTTAACAGGGGCAACAGTCTTCTTTGGAGGAGCTAAGGCTTTTGCTTTTGAGGGATCTGTTTGTTGATTCTCCGATGTCTGATCCTTTGGCTTAATAGGGGCTATGTTCTTTTCAAGAGAGGCTGGTGTGTTCTGTTGGGAAGTATCAGATTTAGATCATAGATTATATCTATTCTTATCTTCCGTCGTAAAAATGCCATCATCGGCAGAATTATCCTGTATCTGTTCAGTCATCAATGCTTCTTCATAGTCGTGTTGTGTCAGATAAGACTTCCCTGTCTCTTCTCCAACACAATGAATATTATCTTCTCCATATTCTTGATAATCACCTTCATCTTCATCCATCACAACATTTTGAGGAGGGGCCTTTATTCTCTGATGTTCAGTAGGATTCTTTTCTCTTTGCAAAATCTGTGTTGGCTGATTATTTCTTCTGAAGTTGTTAGGATTTTGATTTGGGTTCTTTCCTGCATAATCATAAGTGCCTCTTCCCTTCACAGGCTACTTATTTTCAATCTTGAGCTTAGATATCTCAGAGGTTAGAGACTCTATCATCTTATCCATTTTATCTAACTTTGGGTCAGCACTTGATGAAGAAGAAGCTTCATTCCTTGGCCTTCTCCTATCAGAATTTCCCTTTAGCTTTTGAGAGGCTAAAATATTTGATTCCACCTCAAGGGCAGCATCTTGCATCAGAGATAGTGTTGGTGACCTCCTTTCTCTCAATGTAACGACCCTGCTTAAATAAATGTAAAGGATTATTAATTATAATTAAATTGATAATCTGATTGTCCTAAAATGTTATCCAAACAATAATTGTTTCCTATATAATATTAACTAAATTAATTATCATTAATTATTTGTTCATAATTGTCAATGGTTATTTAATTATTAATCAACTCTTTAATTATGTGAGTAAAGAATTAATAGGGTTGATAATT
>ML835774.1:17026-28715 GCA_009831015.1 Picea engelmannii | reverse complement strand
TTCATAATTGTCAATGGTTATTTAATTATTAATCAACTCTTTAATTATGTGAGTAAAGAATTAATAGGGTTGATAATTTAATTTATTAAAACTTATGTATATGAGTGGGATAACAAACATTAAATAAAGGATAAGAAGCATTATATAAATGGGATAAGATATTTAAGAATGGGATAAGATATTAGGTAGGGAGTAAATGAAGGGAAGTCGGTGAAGGAGGGATAAGGGGGGAAAGGAGTTTGGGGGGAGGATTATTCTACGGGGAGTTGGCCATGGATTTTGGGGGGGAGCTCTGAGTATTGCAGAGAGGGAGGTGAAATTTTGTGAGTGGCATTGACACAATGGACCGGAGTTGTTGGGGTTTTTGGGCACGGAGGGCCAGGATATCCATTGATATCCTGGGGCTAGGGAGCTACCTAGTCGGCAGGGAGGACGGTTTTGGGTAGTGTTTTCCAGAAGCGGGAAGGAAGCAAGCGGCGGACAAACACAAGTTGATAACATCAGGTTCATGTATGCATTGTTTTGTATAAAAAAATGTTATTAAATTTTATTATTATGAGGAATTGGATTGTGAATGTGCTAATGAAGTAACTTTTAAATTTTATTGTTGTGTTATAATTCAATGGTTGTTTAAATTAATCCGGCTATTACACTCAATAATAAATAGAAATCTAAGTCAAAAGCATCAGAATATGTGATTTTGGCAAAAGCATCTGAAGGTTTTATCTCTGTTGGTATTTTACTGTACATCTGGTTAAACCTTTTAGTGAAATCAGAGACTGACTCACAATTTGGTTTCCTTAGATTTCCAAATTCTGTGATATAGTATACAAAATCTCTTCTATCACCCCAATGTTTCAAGAAGGTCTCATCCAATTGCTCGATTCTAGCTATGGAACCAGCAGGGAGTTCTTTAAACCATTTCCTAGCATGGCCATCTAAGCTTTGGATAAAAACTCGTGTCCAAGCATCTTCCTCTTCAATATTAAGGTTTTCAGCATAACTGTAGAAAGCCTCAATATGTTCTTCAGCAGACACATCGCCTTCACCTATGAATTTGGGCATATACTTCTGATAGTCTCCCGTCGACATGGATGATACTGGGTTTGGCAATATAAGTGGTGCATACCTAGCAGCTAGGATTTGTTGCATCTTTGTCAAAGGAGGTGGTGCAGTCATAATGATCAGAGGTGAGAAAGGTAATGGTTTCTTTTTCAAGTCTTCAACGTTGGGGGAATGTGAAGGAGGTGAATCTTCAAATGGGAAAGAGGTCAGATATGAGGCTCTACAAAAATTTGCAAGTTGTCCAGCTAAGTTTTCTTCACCTTTAGCAGATAGCTCTTGGAGAAGATGTTCAACAACAAGGAGGCTAGTATAAATATTTAAATGATTTTTTTTTTGTTGTGAATGAAAAGACTTAAGAGAAGAAGAACTATGATTTCTTTCTAAAGTCTTGGATGTTTTTTCAATCAAATTTGAATCTATCAATTTATCATCATTGCTATTTTCCTATTGATCAAAAGGAGTTTGTTCTTCTACAGTATTTATAGTTGTTTTTTCATCGGTACTCTTTGAAAATAATTCAAATTTTTCTGTAGTAGATTTTCCAGAACTAAAAAAAGGATTACCTTATGTATCTGATTTTGAGGCTTGACCCTGAATTGTCTTTCCTTTCCTGAGAATTAGTTCTGGATTGGACACTGGTGTGATAGGTGATTCTTGAGGATTCACCCTAGTACTGATCCTCTTAGGAGCCAGGATGAACTTGTGGAGTCTCCAGATAGATAATTACAACCAATTAAAATGTCTAATCTTTGTCTATCATCAAATATCATCTTTGTGTCGTATCCCAGGAAAGTAGAACTTAAATTTCGTTTCCCTGGCAACGACGCCAATTTGTTATCACTCCAAGAAACTCCTTAGGGTTGTAGGCTAAGGATGCTTGGTAACTTAAGAAAATAATGTGTAGGTATGCTTGTAACAATGGGATCACTTCAATGATTAATGTAATAGACAACTCATCATACATTCAAAATGAAACAGTGCTTTCAAAAACAATAATCAGATCAAGTATTTTAAAAGGAGAGGATGAAGAACACTAATCTTGATTGCCAAATACAACTAGGTGTAGGGCTTAATGCAAGATAGAAAGAAATCCTTCACTTCAAGTCTATGAGCTCAATAAAGAGATGACAGTCTTTATAAGCTAAGATAAAATGAAATAAAGTATAGAAAAGGAAGCATGAATATTTCTGATATTGAAAAGCAAAAGGAGATTGTAATTTTATTATGCAATAAGAGTCTATACAGTAGCACAAAATGTATTCCCAGTTTCAACCCTTGTCTCTTAGAAAAGATAGTCATTTATAGACTTTTACAATCAGTTTTTAAGATCCTGAAAACTTGGATCTATATCTAAAAATAGGAAATAAAACTAACTAAGGCAATCGATAACAAAGACTAGTTGCTTGAACTCGAACTGTCTTCTATATCAATATTTGACATTTGTACTTCATCAACTTCTGGATTCTGTTGTGTCGTGGAAAAGGTAAAGGCACCTGTCTTCTGTAGCTGGATTTTTTCAATTAATTATAGTCGAAACTTTAGGAGACCGATTTAGCATTTGTTTTTCAAAATCTCCACGAATCTCTGATGCTGAGTATTTTCTGACTAAGTAGTTAATCCTTTAATGCTCTGGAACTTCTTTAAATACTTTGAAAATATCCTTGCTCCATCTTTATCTTTCAAAAATTCTTTTTGTGCTTTCACCAACTAACTCACCTTATGATTCACTGGTTAGTTGGTGAAAGCTCTGCCTTTCACCAGCTAACTGGTTGTAAATTTACCCTTTGCGCTGGTGAAATCTCTGTCTTGGACAAAAAGAAACTTTCATCTCCAAAATTGTTGTTTTATCAAAAACTTAGCGCGTCTTTGCTTTATCTCCTTGCATATTCACAACAACCTGGGCTAGCACTTGTAGATCTGGGTATGACTTCTTCTTTTGCTTCAATTTTCTAATCTTCCTCTTAAGGCATTTTTCTAACCACCATAAACTGTTATAATATTTGGTGATTTTCTTCTTTCTCTTTTTGTCCTTGACACTTTCATGAGCCAACTTCTCAAATGCTTCATTTGTCTCTACGAAATTATCAGACAGAGTTTTGTATCTCTCCTTAATTACTCTTTCTAAAACCTCCTGTTGAGCAATCACTTCTTTAAGTTGCTTATTTTTTTGTGATTTCTTTGACTTTTTTCTCTTTGATGTTTCACCATCATCAGTGGGAGTAAAAGTCTCACAATCCTGTGCAAATTCCATGGACTTTTCAGGGATTTTAATGGATGGACTTTCATCTTCTTGCTCTGGCTCTATTTCTGAGTCTGTGTATGGTAGATTTAGAATATTTGTCTTCTTTTCAGTAGGTTGCTCTGAAGTGGTTTCAAAATATAACTTTTTCTTTGAAATGTGAGACTTTATGCCAGAAATCCTATCTTCTGGTGGTCCTGGAAGAGTTCTCCTCTTCCTCGAGCTGCTCTGAGGATTTAATCGCCTTTTTCCAACTCTCTTCTACTCATTCATGGGCTGAGTTTGGGTTTCAAAGCCTTCCCAAAAAAGAAAATGTTGTCAAGTCCTTCCTCTTTGTCTTAGTTCCTTCAGAATTATCAATTTGATTAGGCCGAAATGACAAAGAGTGTTTTTCATACTTAGAGGTTCAACCCTAATCTTTTTACAGACTTTAGTTAGGCTTTTATGCAAGAAGAAAGGTAAATTTAGGAGAGTTTTCCCTGTGAAATGATCTAAGATCTTGAAATGGTATAGCATCAGCTTGTCATACCTGCCTTTTGAGGTTATATAGAGTTTAATGCCTTTGAACAGGTCCTGCCATTCATCCTCCAAATGAGAAACTGGCATGCTTTTCTTCCATGCAACATTTCTGAATTCTGCCTTAAGATATGCTCTGAAATTGAGATTCTTGGTTGCTGTCGTTTTGAATCAGCTCTGGCATGATCTAGGTAAGATGGTTGCTATAGCAATGGAAACTTCATCAACTATGATTTCTAAAGAAATGACACAGGCTTTATTTCCATCATACAATTTAGCAAACGCTTCAGCTGTTGTTTGGTGGTAGCCATTCTGTAAATTTTCAAGATATCCCATGCAGCCTATGTCTGAGAAGCGTTTTTGCACCTCTGGATGTGCTTGTAAAAAGGACAAACTATCTAATTCTTTCCTTAACAATGAACCACTTCGTTTCCTTTCCACCTGCAACTCGAACCCCAGAAAATTTTGCAAACAAAATCACTGTAATTTGTTGTTTGAGCCAAGGTTTGGCACTGGTGAAAAATCTTGGCGTTGTCTTTCAAAAATGAAACCATAACATATGCCTGTGGATGATGTGTGTTGGGCATATGAAGTGTCGATTTGATGTCACCAGCTGAGTAGTATCTCTCCTTTACCTGTGATGATGAATTTGAATTCGTCATCTCCAGTGCCATTATCTCGTGAAGCATGCATTCACGAACACGATCCGCTTTGATATCTGATTTAGACGTGCAAAACAGAATCCTCATAATTATTCGCTTTCACCAACACCTTATAATTATTACGTGACGTGTGTTGATCATGTCATCTTTTGATTTCTGAAAACGTGGAGGAAACACACGTGTTCCATGCTTTCACCAGCTAACAGTCTGTGAGAAAGTACTCCTTAACTGTTGAAAATCGCTGCTTTCACCAGCTAATCATCAACCTTGAAACATGCGTTAGCTGTTGAAAGTCTTTTCATGAAATTTTAAAGAAAATACCTTTATGGATTGACTTATTTCTAAGATATGAATTAAAAACCTAAGTTTTTCCACTAGAAGAAATTAAAACAAAATGGAGAAAACTACCAATAACCATGCTATCAACCACAAAATGAAACCATAGCGAATGATTCATTTTGGGAGCTAACACATGGGATTTAGCATAAATCCACATAGTCATCTGAGGACATTGTCCAAGGTCACATGCGAAGAGGGATCTTAGCAAAGGGAGCTTGTCGTGTTGAGAATCGAGATTCCCGAAGGCCAGACCCATGGAGGAGATCCTGGTCGTAAATTCAAGGGGACAGGTAGCAACAAATCTTCCACTCCAGAAGATTTTCATATAGAGGAGAGTGGAATTTGAGAGTTGAAACTCATGAAGGCTGGAAAGGCAGAGTCAACAACAACCATTGATTCGAGCAGAATATGTGTCGACAGATCATAGAAGCCTGTGGAGACGTGTGGATGGAGGAAAGAAGAGAGGAATCGAAATTGATAGTAGTCGTTGATTGCAAGCAGCACCAAAGGAGAAGATATCGACAGAAATAAGGGATTGTGTGACCAGGACATGCTCAGATGATAATATTCCTTGAGCATGCCACAATTTCAACCACTGTTTTAGCGACAAGGTACGTGTCATCACGAGAAGGATCGTGGGGATAAAAGAGGGTTGGTTAGAAACCACTCTTTCCCGTGCCCGCAATCACACATTAGCACAAGGGCACATCCCAGGGACATATGAAAAAGGAGCTAGCACCCGTGAACTAAAGAGCGCTAAAGGGCATAGAGACAGAAGGTGCGGGTATCACAAGACCTGCACCAAAGGAAGAAAAGGGGGTTGTGTATAATTGATATGGTTTCATTCAGGAGCCCGAAGAGTTGATCTGACTCAACAATTGGAATGATCTAGAGACCGGGAGGTCGCAGAACCCCAGAGGGGGAGGGGGGTTGTATTAGGTGGTATCAAAGCACATAATTGATTTCTATAGGAAAAGGGGATAATATAATGGCATACGGTGGTATCAGAGGACCAAGATTTTCATACGGATAGCAAATAAGAAAGAGGTGAAAGGAAGGTAGAGTACTGATGCTTTGTGAGAAGGTTGTTGCATGAGTGCAACAACAAAAATTTAAACAGCCAGGTGAGCTATAAGAGAAGATGGATATGCTCACAGATGTAGAGTGATCCATAGGATTTCCATAATGGAAGGTAGAAGGTGAAAATGGCTACTGAAGTCCATGAACGTGGTCAAAGATAAGACCGCAAGAAGAAGAACAATCTAGATATGGATCTAGAGCTCATTGAGATAAGAGAGAGGATGGAGAAGCTTGCATTTAAAATGCAGTAAAATGATAAAGTGCATTGGGTGTATGAATGGACCATGAAGAAGAAGGTCAAGTGACTAGTTAAGATATTGTTGGCCAAAGGAAAACGAAGGCTAATGAGAAGGTGGTCGAGGAATACTAAAAACCTCAGTGAACCAGAGGAGGAAATTGTTCACATCTGTGAACTAGAGACTAGGAGAAACCTTAGAGATGAGGAGGAGAATAGATCATATGAAGATCTCATAAACTACTAGGTGGGAGGAAATGGACTTTCTAGTTGCCAGGTGGGAAATGGAAAGAGACCAAGTAGAGGTCTCATATACTTCCAGAAGAGCAGTGATGAAAGTTCAGATTTCCAGGTGGGAAATAGAAAGAGACTAGGTGGAGGTCTCATATACTGTCGAAGGAGCAATGATGGGAGTTCATATTTCCAAGTGGGAAATGAGATGGGATCGGTTGACCTCATAGACTTCCAGGTGGGTAGAAAAAAATTTCCAAATTGCCAGGTGGGAAGGGGTAAAGAAATGAGACTGTCTGGAAGTCTCGAGACCTCAGAAGTGAGATCATGTCAGCAAGGAGTGTTGATAGGTGAAAATTCATGTGGATTTACAGACCACGTGAGGGAAGATGATGAGAAGTTGGAAAATTCCACCATCAAAGAGGAGGATCAGAAGAGTATTTTTATCATTAGAGGGATCAAATAATTCCTACCAAAAATCCAGGTGAAGGCCAATGCACATGATGAAAGTGAAACAACAGAGGAAGGACAACTAGCAGTGTTTGTCATGATGAAGGAGAAGGTATTAGATTCTTCCCAAGGAGAAGAAGAAGTGGAGGAAAAAGTTGAAATTCTAACTCAGTGGGAGGTAAAATTGAGGATGTTGGAGGATTGGTTGGACAATCCAGAACCAGCAAATGACTTCCAGAAGACAGTGACGCAAATTTTAGGAGAAGAGAATTCAAAAGAATGACTCAAAATTTTCATCCAGGAAGCTGAACAAGAAATGACTACAGCACTGGATCCTATAGAAGAAGAGTAAGAAGACAACATAGACTTTGTTGATCTTCCTTAGGAACTAGAAATCCTAGAGAGAAGTAGGCATATCCAACATGCCAAGTTGGATACATATGGAGGAGAATACCATCCAGGGGAGCAGCTGGAAGAAATTGGACTTGAACCAATGCAAGAGGAGCTGACAGAAGCCAATCTGTCAGAGGAGGAAACTGAGAAACAACTCAGTGATGAGACTACAGAACTGAATTTTTCATTAGAGTGGAAACTTAGTGCCACAAAAGAAGAAGAAAATGATATGGGGGATCAGGATGATCTACCCACTAATAAGGAAAAGTTGAAGTCGAGAAGACTGCATAAGAAGGGCCAGCCACTGGAGCAGTTGGGCAGGGTGATAGAACAGATAAGGAAGTTGATGTTGAGGTCAGCGCAAGAAGCAATCAGCAAAAGGGAGCTGAGCAGAAGAGAGGCTATCATAGCAGCAGGGAAGAAACAAAAGAGGAAAAAGAAGTAGCAACAACATAACTGGAGAGGAACAAGAGGACAACTCCAAAAGAGAATTTGGGATCCAGGAGGATTTCAACACTAGAGAAAAATATCTCATGAGCCAAAGATCATTTTTTTCCTAGAAGTGGAGTATGATGCAGGAGCATCGCTCCACCTTAGCAAATGCACCAGCATGTCAACACACAAACACGCAATGGAGAAAGGGAGAGGCATTTAACCTCCCATTTTTTTTTAAATTTGAAATAATCCTATACGGATTTTCATGTTGTAAGGCTGTAAATGTCGGGCCATGCATTTGTACAAGCAGTGGTTGTATTTCCTTAAAGGGTTTCTTGTAGAAATCCCAAATCATAGTTAGGTCTGGGTAAACATTTATGAAACTTCAATGTAATAGATGAGGTTAGGTGAGAGAGGATGATCTCGTAGAACCCCTCTTTTTTAATGGAGATATTGTATCAGATTTCAATAGGTAGAGAAAGATAGAGAGGTCTGTGTAGAAAGGCTTGAGAAGGTAGAATAGTTCTAAGAGAGAGAGCTTGAGAGAACAGGGTCTTTGTTATAGTCCAGTTTTTATGTAAACATTTGTATAGATACACAGAGATAATAGAAATTTTGTTTTTCCTGCATATTGATTGTTCATGTGTTTATGTATTTCATGAATGAATGCTATAAATGTATGATGAGTTTCATTTACAGTAGGAAGATAGATTTCTATATATTTGTTTGAGTTTGAAATATCATTCTGGGTTCTTTAGGCTATGCAAGGAGTGCATACAAAAACATTTGAGGTTCTGTAGCCATCGCAAGGAATGCACATCTAAAATCTGCAGAGTCAGAAAAGAAAGTGCCAGGAGGGCACACCAGAAAGATCACAAACTCAAGAGGAACCTCAAGGATTCTAAATACCTTGGAGGAGAAACTGTGCATATAAAGCACAGAGAGAACTTGAGTCACTGAGAACTATGTCGAACTCTGTCAGCTGGGCATTGAACCAGTGCAAGTGTGCACAAAAGGACTTTGTGTTGAGTTCCGGAGAAATAGAGTTACTGAACACTCTGTGAGGAAAAGATCTGGAAGGAGTGCATCGAGGAGAGGAACTCCAGGAGGGTGAGAAGTATTTATTTTTCAATAAATCCTTCGGATTCTGAGTTTGACGAAATCTTGAGAACGCAAGGTGTGAGTGGGAGGTCGAAATATTCGAGGAGATCAAGCTCAGAAGGGATAACGCAAGAAGCGTGTATGATACATACTTATTCTAAGTTCATAAGTTCAAAAGAGATAATGCTTTCATAAGCATAAGACATAACCAAAGGATTCAGGTTCGCAGAAGGAAGTTCAAAGGCCAAAATATTTGAACACTTACAAAATATTCCAAGTTGTAAGAAGGTGAAATATCAGGAGGAGGAGCGAAAAAAGTCGTCAGATCGGTTGTGGAAAGGAACCTAGACCATTAGATCTATGACTAAGAAAAAAAAGGAAGCACAGGGGAGAAAAACAGATCCCATCCGTTGGATCTAGGCACAGAGGATCAATAATCGTTGGATCCATAGGAAGGTGCATGAGTCTTAACACTCACATGCATAGTAGAGAGGATCTCTCAAGATTCGAAACTTGAGACTCCCGAAGCATGGAGAGTCGAAGGGCCGAAATGAATTTGGACCAGTGGATCTAGAGGGAATACGTGTCAATGGGTTGGAAGATCCAAGGGAAGGCAGAGGTTGAAGTGTTGAAATAGTCAAAGCCCGAAGATCCGAAGAGCAGTCGATCTATGAGGGGACACTTGTCACCAGATCGTGAGCTCCGGGGAGAGTTACATTGTAGTTTCAGTTTGAGAACTGAAATAGCCAAAGTCTGGAGAGCTTAACTAGCTCTGAGTTGTCATATCACCTGAAGTGAATATAATCCATCAAACCAGGAAGGGAGACGTGGTGTGAATCCGTGAACTCCGGGTAAAGTCCCGAAGTGGTCTGTAGCTATCAGATCAAGAGGAGAGATGCGTCAATGGATTATCAACTCCGGATGAAAGTCACAGGGAGGCAGGAGTTTGACATTTAAGATTTATAAAGATCATAAATCCAAAGTGACGAGAGTCGTTGATGTAGAGGACACGCAGCGCCAGATCCATAACTCCAGAAGAAAATAGAGGAGGAAAATTCTGAAAACCCAGAGGAAATCTTATTCGTTGATCAAGGAGGGAACCATAGGACCATTTATATGGTTGAGGAGGCAAAAGTCTCGAAGCGGGAGCACATTCTGTTGGATTACTAAGAGGGGGGGTGAATCAGTAATAGAGTAATTATAATCCTTTTTCTTCAAATGTTATATCAATGTAGAATTATTATCCAATAATGAGTAGTAAGAAATAAACAATCACACACATACACAGTACACCAGTGTTTTACGTGGAAACCCAAATCGGGAGAAAACCACATAATGCTTTTTCTTATATGTCTTGAAGAATTAAATTCATTGGAAGCACCAACTTCCTTTGTTTTCTAACTTCAACTGGAAGGAGGCTCCAACCCGCTAGTTTCTCAAGCTACAACCTAAGGGAAGCTCCAACTCCCCAATTCTCTGGCTACAACCAGAAGGAGGCTACAACCCCCTATGTTCTTCGGCTACAACCAGAAGGTGGCTACAACCACCTGTCCTTGCCCCGTCCTACCACCCTGAAGTAGAAGTAGAATGATGGAACCACTGTCACACTATCACTGTGAGATATACCGATGTAAACCTATACCATGCATCAACCTGTACCTCAACCTGTAATCAACCTGTACCATAAAAAAGTGCATCAACCATGCACCAACCTATACCAAACAACCTGTAATCAACATGTACCATAAACAAGTGCATCCAACCATGTACCAAGTATGTACCAATCATGTTTCAACTACTCATCAATATGTACCAACATCATCAACTATACACCTCAGGTATGTGCCAACTCATCAACTACTTGTCTCAACCATGTACTCAACATGTACCTCAACCAAAATCCCTCATCAATTTCATCATCCAAATCTAATTTGTAGCTCTGTAATATACCTGGTGTATATGATCACATTCCTGCAAACCTTCCTTAACTTTAACAACAAGAGACTAGCATTTTCATCAAACTTTTCTTTAGTCTCACATGCCTATTTTTGGATTAGTCAACAACCCTAACCTGAAGTAATCATAAATTTGAACCTGTAATGTATAAAGATATGACACTTATACACAATGTTCTTCAGTTTGTTTTATGCAATTACTCCAGGTGTCACTACTTGGAACCTCTCAGAAAAGGAGTTATAGAAAAAAGGGCATACCTTGTTGAATTTTGGCTTATTCTAGAGAGACACCTTGTAGAGAATGCCCCACACGAAATATTCATTGAATTTATCTGAAACTGTTACAAAAAATACTAAAAACTGTACCCTAACCAATGTATTTTGTCTCACTGAATTTGGATATGTTATGATGAAGTTATGATGTTTTTACCCGAAACACCTGTTTTTGACTAGTTTCGGGACTAGCCATAAACACTATTTTCCACGGAGTGTAACTCCAAAAATACAACGACCCACAAGATGATTTTTTTACCATAGATACTTGGGTGTGTTTTCTCAATATAATATAAATTTCACGGTCTGAATCATTATAGAAAAAAAAGTTACAACGAAAATGGTGAGATGACCTGTAAATAACATACCTTAGAAAGCACCATCAAAAGAATTTATCCTTCCTTGCATTTCCGCCTTCTTTTCTTCACCTTCCCTTAGAAATTAGGCTTACATATCCTTGGTTACCTCAAAAACCTATAGATATTCAATATTCTCAAGTGTAATTAAAATTAGAGAGCCTTGCCTCTTATGTATACTCTCCAAGTAGCTTCCTTAAAAACATCTTCTAGGTCACTTGGCCCACTTTCTTTATTTTAGGGTTAACCCACTTCTAATTTCTCCATTAACTTTATTATTGAAATAATTTATTTTGTATTCACTTTGAATTATAATACACTCATCACTTCACTTTATCATTTACCTTTTAAAATCTCTT
>ML835774.1:0-16890 GCA_009831015.1 Picea engelmannii | reverse complement strand
TTACCTTTTAAAATCTCTTAAACCACTTTGACTACTTTGACCTTTTGGGGCTTCTAGATGACATATGAGGGTCCTCCAACTTCGTAAGGCCATAACTCTCAAACTGTGAGGAGTTATGTGACATTCCACATACCACCAGAAATAGAATGACATGTTATATCCATATAGAATAGTATTACCTTCAAATATAGCAAAAATCATACCGTTATCCATCAAACAAACTTGGGTCCATTACCCAAACTTGGGTTCTCCAACTTCACATGGTCATAACTCTCTAACCGTGAGGAGTTATGTGACGTTCTACATACCACCGGAAATGGCATGACAAGAACTATCCATATAGGATAGTTTTCCTAACAAATTCACTATCCTTAGTCTCATTATTCCATAATTAAGCATGGGTTCTCTTACTCCGCAAAGTGTCTTCCCATGAGGGCCTTCACCATAAGGGGACCACTTTGGAGTTCATCCATATTTAATTCTTATCAACCATGACAAAACAATAATGAGTCATATTTACATAAAACAATATTGGGTCCATTACCCAAACCTTTGTGCTATGGGGCTTTCTTCAAGAGTTGACATCAATGACAACCAACCTTAATCAACACAGTCATTGATTGGGAAGGAGACGTGTCAAGAGATCTTACAATCTAGAAGATATCCAGTCAGCAGAGGTGAGGATTTGAGATTTGAAAGTCCCGAAGGCCAGATTAGTGAAGGAGATCCTGGCAGCACATTTAAAGGGACAGGTGTTGTAATATCTTTCATTTCGGAAGATTTTCACACAGAGGTAGCAATGGTTTGAGACTTCAAAATTCCGTAGTTTGAAATTGCAAAGAGATATAGTCTGTATATTTGAGGAGGACAGATCTGAACCGTCAATTCAGGATACCATCAAGATCGAGAGATCAATGGTCCAAAAACATCATAGGGATTGGAGGTGCATGATCTTTATTAGGAAGCCACGCAGTCATGTGAGGATGTCATCCAAGGTCACATGCGAAGAGGGAGCTTAGAAAAGAGAGCTTGTGAAGTTGAGAATCGAGATTCTCGAAGGTCAGACCCACAGAGGAGATCCTGGCTGTAGATTTAAGGGGACAGGTGGTAAAAGATCTTTCACTCTAGGAGATTTTCATATAGAGAGTGTGGAGTTTGGGAGTTGAAACTCTCGAAGGCCAGAAAGGCAAAGTCAACAACAACTGTTGACTTGAGATGACTATGTGTCGACAGATCGTAGAGGTCTGTGGAGATGCATGGACGGAGGAAAGAATAGCGTAATGGAAATTGATAGCAATCGTTGATTGCAGACAGTGCCAAAGGAGAAAATATCAATGGACAGAAGGGATTGCAGTGATAAGACATGCTTGGGCGATAATATTCCTTGAGCGAGCCGCAATTTCAACCATTGTTTTAGCGACAGGGTACGTGTCATCACGAGAATAATTACGGGGAGAAAAGTGGATTGGTTGGAAACCACTCTTGCCCGCACCTGCAATCACACATTAGCACAAGGGCATAGCCCAGGGACATATGAAGAAGGGGCTATTGAAAAAGGAGATAGTTCCCATGAAATGAAGAGAGCTAGAGTGCACAGATACAGAAGGTGTGAGTATCACAGGACCTGTGCCAAAGGAAGAAAAGGGGCATGTGTATAATTGATCTGGGTTCATTCAGGAGCCCGGAGAGTCGATCTGACCCAACAATTGGAACGATCTAGAGACCGAGAGGTCACAAAACCCCTGAGGGGGAGGGGGGTTGCATCATATACTAAATTTCAGAGTTCTACGAGATATTGAGAGGTTATCCTTCGATATCCATTGGCATTGTTCCTTTTTCAGACATCCCATGGTTTTTTTCAGCTAAACCATCATTTGGAACTCATCTTCCAAGATTAATAGAGTTATAAAACGAGCCCTGGGATGATCTAAGGTATTGCAGGTGAAGAAAAGTTTCCTCCATGTCATCCATTATGTGTGCTAGTGTAGAGAGACCAATATCGAAGTAAGTGAACCTTTCTTCCATTTGGTTGGAGAGCCCAACCATTATTCCTTCCATCTATCATAGTTTTCTCATAAGTTGTTGGAGAACAACATTGGTTTTCTATCCTGATTCTTCATGGCTCCTATGAACTTTCTAGTGGTCACTCATCGAGGGTTACATAGGAATGCCCTGAGTGTGAGCCCTAAAAATAATCCAAGTGATGGTGAAAACTGAGCATGGAGATCATGGTGTGTAGAGAACAATAATTACAACATCAAATTGACTATACGTAAAAGGAAAAGTGAAAAAGGACTCGATGTTCTGTTGGAGGAGCCGAATGGGAGTGCCAAACGAAACCCTTGACTGGATCGTATGGATCCTATCCCTCATGGCATTGGATGGAAATGAAGTGTGCAGATGGAGGTGAGGAGGTGACCTAAATCTGACATTTATAAGTCCTAGTAGGACTGATCTTGTTGAAACTAAGGGATTAAGCTCCAACACTATGAATATATTTTTCATATTATGGTTGGAAACAATGCATATGAAGTTTAAACCTCGTGAGCTTGGAGAATACATCACACAAGCCACATTAATCCTTTCTTTTCTATGATCACCCTTCACACATATGAATATATATATAACACAAACTAAAATGACATATATATAAAAGGGTTTGTGCATAAGCAACAATGTCAAAAATATTTACATAGGGAGAATTTAGCCATTTTTTATACAAATATAAATTTTACAATAATTACATTGCTTGACATTCTTACTGGGATATTTTTGAAAATTCCTAAAATGTTAACATCTTTACAAAACGTCCCAAGGCACCACCAAAATTTGAAAAACATTCAACACATATTAGATGTGTTATACTAAATTTCAGAGTTATGCGAGATATTGAGAGGTTCTCCTTCGATATCCATTGGCATCATTCCATTTTCGAAGATCCTAGGATTGTTTTCAGCTACACCATCATTTGGAACTAGTCTTCCAATATTAATAGAGTCAGAATGTGAGCACTAGGATGGTCCTAGGTCTCGCAGGTGAAGGAAAGTTTCCTCCATTCCATCCATTATGTGTTGTAGTGCAGAGAGACCAACCTCAAATTAATTGAACCTTTCTTCCATTCGGTTGGAGAGCCCAACCATTATTCCTTCCATCTCTCATAGTTTTTTCATAAGTTGTTGGAGAACAACATTGTTTTCCTACCCTACTTCTTCAACGCTCCTACAAACTTTCCAGGGGTCACTTGTCGAGGGTTCCATAGGAATGCCCTGAGTGTGAGCCCTAAAACTACTCCAAGTAATGGTGAAAACCAAGAATGGAGAGCATAATGTGTAGAGAACAATAATTACAACATCAAAATGACTATACGTAAAAGGAAAAGTGAAAAAGGACCTGATGTTCTGTTGGAGGATCCGAATGGGAGAGACAAAAGAAACCCTTGAATGGAGCACATGTCTCCTATCCCTCATGACATTGGTTGGAAATGAGGTGAGCAGATGGAGGTGAGGAGGTGACCCAGAGATGACGTTTAGAAGTCCTGGCATGACTAATCTTGTTGAACCTAAGGGATTAAGCTCCAACATTGTGAAGATATTTGTCATATTGTGGTTGGAAACAATGCATATGAAGTTTAAACCTCGTGAGCTTGGAGAAGAAATAACACAAGGCACATTAATCCTTTATTTGCTATGATCACCCTTCACACATATAAGGGTGCCCCAAGGTACAAGTCTGCTACATTTTTTGAAAAGACATGCCATAGATGAGGGTTAGGGGATGGGGAGAGCCCCCCTCTCATTATTTAAAAGAAATCCCCTTGGAGAATTCTTGATCATTCCTTTCCCAGAAGGTCTGCTTGGGGGTTTAGGTGCCTTTTTACATGGTATAGTCTTATTTCCTTGAATTCCTGAGTTAAGTTGATAATTATTTGGAGGATGCCACTTAAAAGATTATTTTCAAAGGAATGTTTGTTGATAACAACCCTAATTATTATCATTGAATCGTAAAAGAATATAAGTTTGGGGATACGACGATATCGTACTATTTTAATACTAACAAATAGAATGTATGTTTCTTCTATGTTGTTTTTCATTGTCTCCAAACCCCAGTCATATTGAAGAATTTAGTATTTCCTCCAGGATCAAGAAGAATCGCAACCACACCTGTAGCCCCTGGAATATTTACATATATTGATGTAAAGTTGTTTTCCTAAAATTAACAGTATTGAACATTAACAATATTGGCATGTTGATTAGGCATTGTTGTGCATGTTTTAACCTTTGAGATATTTTTGGCTAAGAAACTATGCCAAGGCATTCATTTTACTCTTGATTTAAATGAGTTTTAATTTTTTTGTTTTAGAAACATATTGCATTGTTTACCTTTGGTTTTGACTAGTAAGGTTTAATAGACTAAATTTCAAAGCTTAAAGGGGATTTATTTCATTATTTTAGACAATATTTAAAATTTTAGAGAGTGGAAAGAAGAAATCTCAAGAAATAATTGAAAAGATCACAATGTATTCAATTTGAATAAATATTGATTTATTTTCAATTAGCAGGAATTATGATAATTTGTATCTGATTGCAAAACACTAATAAGTGAACATAAGTGAAAATGTCATTACTATTCACAAGGATAAATATGAAAAACACAACTCTAAATTACACTTACAGTATAATTGAAGAAATATGTGAATTTATAACTCCTTTTCATGAAATACCAAATACTAGATACACTTTTTGAAAGAAATATTATGGAAACGTAAATTATATAAGAAACAAAGAAAACATGAACTAAAATATGAAATCAATTAGTATAATTGAAGAAATATGTGAATTTATGACTCCTTTTCATGAAATACCAAATACTAGATACACTTTTTGAAAGAAATATTATGGAAACGTAAATTATATAAGAAACAAAGAAAACATGAACTAAAATATGAAATCAAGAATCAAATTGAGATATGAAAATGAAGCCTTTTATTAAAATCTTATCTTGTCTCAAGTAAAAGTCAACCTTCTTTACATCAAGTTTCCTCTCTTTTATTAAAAAATGAGTATAACCAAAATTTGTTATCAAGAACTTTTTTTAAGCCTCAAATTTACAACAATAGATTTGAATTTACAAAGATAGTAGTAAATACATTTTAACTTGGGATTTTCCCAAAAATATCTCCTTGGCCTCAACTATTTTGATGACTAATTATGTTAGCAACTGAATTAGAAGTCACCAATTTTCACTTGATGGGTAGTTGAAAGGCATTATTTTTCTATATGAAATATCTAATTTAGTGTATTTCTCATATGAAGAAGGATTTGAGAACAGATTTTTAATCTACCACAACAAATAAAAATAATCTATGAGGATATCCACTATAGTTTGTCCCTTTAAGACTTTAGTTATTCCTTGAAATTTATCCTCGTTTATTTGACTTTGAACATGTCTCTTTTGTAACATTCAAATGTTAAATTCTTTCCTTTATCATTCAACATAGTAGGTAATCCCATTTTTACAAGGTTTTCAAACTTTATGGTAAAAAATTCAATATTCCTTCTGACCATTATGCATTTATTTTGTGCTTGTTGTATCACATTCCTTTTTTGAAGATATTCTATGTTTCCATTACCATTGTTGGTCTATCCTTTATTACTTTATTCTTCAATGTTTCCTTTGAATTGGTATTGAAAAACTTAATAATTATTATAGCCACTTGAGGTCTAGTTCTCAATTATTGAAAATCTTGGTGTATATCTGTGCCTGCTTCATGAGTAAGAGAAATTTCTTCTCCAATTATCTTGAAATAATCCCATATTTTATTGATTTCAAATGTAATTTGTTCCCAAATAAGATGTATCGATCCCACTAGATATAACTTTCCAGTTAAATTATTTTTCAATTGTTCCATTTCTTCCAACATCTTAGCTTTTGAGTTTCTGGTATTGCTCAATGATTTTGTACTTGTCATTTAGCTACTCTCTAAAAGTTTTGATCTCATAATTTTGTGTAGAAATTCATTTCTTTAGATTTTGAATCTCAACACCTTTTAGATTGAGTTCTGATAATGTTTTAGCTAACTCTTCATATGGGTCTTCTAGCTATGTAGATTGTGAAAAAGAATATCCTCTCTTTAGGGATTCAATTTTTTTTTCATATCTCCATTTGATCTTTCATCTGTACTATTTGTTTCAGTAACGTATATTTATCTTGTTGCACTATTTTTAACTCTGGTGTCTGCACATGATCAACTCCAGGTATTTTAAGGTTCTTCTTTAATACCTATATTTCAATATCTTTTGTTTTAATTAAAGCTTTCACTGATGCAACATCTTGAGTATTTTCTTCCAAGTTGATCACCCATGGTTCAATTTATTATACTCTCATTTGTTCAGTCCTATTTTCCATATTTTCAAACTTTAATTGACCTAACATATTTTCATTCATTGTATGCAATTTATTCAGACCAATATAAGTTACCATAATATATTTATTCAACATTTCTCCAATTTTCATATGTAGATCCATTTTATCAACATGATTAATTGTATCTAATCAATTGAGATATTAGTGACTTTGTTTTGATCTTAAAATTCCAATACTGCTATATTTAATTTTCCTTTTTCATAATCCATACCAGACAATAATCTTATCTAAGTTGTCTCGTGATCATAGACTTTGGGGAGAATATCTTGTTTGATCTTTACACCCTTTTTCTTGATTGCCATGAATTGATGAAAGTGATTTGCTTTCTTTATTTGATTTGCCTCCAATGTTTATTTTCCTTCTTGGCTCCATGAGCTCTGTGTATTTTTTTAATGATGACACTTCTATAATAATTGCAGGTTTTGTTGACAATGGTTTTGACTCGTGGTCTTCAATTTCCTCTTGTTCTTCTATATTTTGCTTCTTAATTGATCTTTTTACCTATGTGTCTGACATATTATGAGTTGATGTTGCACCTTTTATCTTATATGTATTTTCAAATTGTTATGGAGTCTATGTTATAGGTGAATGTGATGGATAGGTTAAAAGTGATCCCTAAACCTACAAAATTCTCTGAACATCCTCCTAGATGTCCTGATTTTCCAACAACTCTAATTGTGGTTTTGACTGATGAAAATAGGGAACTAGTCCCAAATTTGTTCTTCTTATTGAAATGATGGAATGGGGATTGTAGATCCATATTTCACCCTGTTGGAACCCCATGTCTTGAAGAATATTTTATGCATCTTGCAAGGTTTCCATGTTGTTGACAATAAAATAATGTACTTCCTTCTTAAATTTAAGATCACCTTGTGTGTCTTTGATATGAAATGAATAAAATCAACATTAAGTATTTGTCTTATGAATTCCAAAGAAAATATTCTAGGTGTAAGGAACTTAGGTGAAATAAAATGTCTTACTTCAACAAAATAATCCCTAATTTATGTGTGATTTTCAAACAAATACCAACCCCCAACCCTTTTATCAAGACTAAGTTGTAATCACTTTTTACATCTAGGAAATATTCTAGGAGGAGGTTGACTATGAATGATTTTGAAAGCTGTTAACATAAACTAATCAATAAATTATGAGAAACCTGCATTCTAAGCCTTTTTTCTAGCTAAGGGAGTCCAATGAATGACTGAACATGGATTGCCCATTTTGTCTTCAGTTTTCAATTCAAAATGTTGAAACATACTAGCTTGAAAATACAGGAAACGATGTACCAAATATGATTGGTATCTAAAGTATTCATTGGCTTCAAATTGGGATAATTGAAAATGAATATTATTAGCCAAAAAATTGGCATAATTGTACTTAGTCAAGGGTTTCAATGAAGGTGGGAAGATAGAGGCCAGAAACCCTATAATGTGTTCATCCACATTTTTATCATCGTCATTTCCTAAAATTGCGGACATCATAGCTATGATTTGCTTAGATGTTTTAGAAAACATGTCATTTTTTAGATTCACATTAGCTTCAAGTACATTAACAATTTGACATAAACAAGAATGTAATAAAACGATTTTATCTTGAAGACTTAATCTCCTAAAACACTCACCAAGTATCTTTTCATTTAGCGTTACATTATCAAGGTTTCGAGGAAGATTAAGAATTTCGTAGATAGATTGGGTATTTATGACAAACAAGGATGGCCCATATTTGGAAACAACATACGTTTGGGATGGAATATAATTAAAATCACACCAGCTTATGAATTCATGAAAATTATAAGTTTGAGGAACGATAACCTTTGTGAGGTCAAAATCCCATGTGTGATATTAATCGATGAGATCTCTAAAATATTGCATAGTTGATAGATGTAATTCAAACAAGTCATAGGATAATTCATGATCAAATACTTCTTTATCTTTATCAACTAGGTATGATTCTTCAAAAGTGAGGGGCTTCTTGGTTTTATTAGGTTTCAAGGATTCCATTTTTAATGAAAATACAAAAGGAAAAGGAGATCTTCAAGTTACTCGGGATAAGTTTACTCCACAGAAGATTCTGGTCGAGTTGGAGGATTTCACTGGTAAATCGAGAACTGTTATCGGCTTCAAAATTTTCATAAAAAAGGGACTAACTTCGCAAATTATACCTTTATCCTTTCAAAATTAATCCTAAATACATTACGAGGTTTCATTGGTTATGAATAACTAATTAAATATATAAAATTTTAACAAAAACCTCATTTCACCTTTTCATTTGCTGATGTTATCGAGCCACGTGTCAGTCTCTTGTTTATTTTGGGGGGTCCAAGTGGTTTTAAAAATCGTTATGGGAGGTGGGGGGGGAGATATCGTGTGGTCGTCATGTCGCTCCAGCAGAAACCATGGTAATTGTTTTCAGGACCCCATCCCCCCTCCCCCATTCATTAAATGTCGAACATGGGGGTGTGAAACACAATATGGGTCATAGATATAATTTGATCATGCCTAATCATCCTGCAAACCATCAATGTTTTATTAGTAATTCACAAATCAAATTTTTATTACTATGTATATAAAATAATATATCAAATCAAAATTTAATAACTAAAGAAAATAAAATTTAAATATTCAAATAGAACAAACTAATAATAAAAATAAAAGAAAAAAGTTACAAAATTTAATTTAAAACTATCTATTAATAAAAAAATTCAATTTTTATTTAAAATTTATAAAATGTTACAACAATCCACAAATTCTGCAAGTTCAACATATGAGGAATCTTATATTTAAATCATGGTACACCTAATGCTATTCAACCTGAAAGTTGATTGAACCTGTGATGTATTTTGAAGTGGAAACCCTGCAGTTATTGCAACATCTTCCTTGGGCACCATAGATTCAATCATCTTCATCTGAAAATAAAAATGTGAATTTAATTGTACTATGTTTTAGAAGAAAAAAAATCAATATGAAGGAGAATAATCCATTCATTGTTGTATATACCAATGGTAAATACTCAAATCAAAAGTGAGACCCAAGGGGAGTATATGGGGTGTAGAATTTGGGGAGATAATGGGGGGAGGGAGTGTGCATATTGATTGTTAAGGAAATCAAGAGAGGAAGGTGTGGGTAGGAAACAATGATGGAAAAAGAAGAAACAAGTTAAAGATATTGAAGAGACCCTAGGCATCAGAAAATTCTAACAAAATTTTAGAACATTAAAAATGTTTATATCACTGCATCTATTGGATCCCGTTGAAATCCAGTGTGAAATTTCCACATTAAGACTGGAAATAAATAAAAGCTAATGATTGCATACATTTTCCCTCAGTACTTCCACATTAGACTTCAATACACTATTATCAAGAGAAACTTCACTATACTTTTGATCGATCTTTGTAAAGTGCTTAAATAAAGAGGATTTTTCTAGTCTTAAATGGGTGACCTGTTAAGACATTATACCAAATATAAATCCTTAGTAGAGAATAGAAGCAATAACAATAAAATTTTCATATGGAAAAAAGGTACATTGAAATGACTGGAAGTAGCGGATGTTACCTGTATCTCAATATTGTTCAAGTTTTCTTGTTTTCTTCTCCTTAACCACCTTGTCAACTTTCTATTTGGTAGCATTGTGGGATGCAAAGCATGGTGCAACTCAGTTGGGATCCCATGATAAAATTGGAATTGAGATGTTATTAAATGTTTGGTTGGATGAGGAATATCATATTTTCTGACACAACATATATTTAAAAAAATGTCTTAAAATTCAACATTTCTCTTTTATTTATACTTTGAAACTAAGTATCTCATTAAGCTAGTGTTGTAGAATAATTTTCCAAAATAAATAAATCCATGGTGATAAAAAAGTGGCAACATCAGATGGGCATGGAACTCTATGTTATAAACTAATGCTAATAATCACAACATGGTGAAATCATAATAGATAAGCAAATTGCAACACATAAGTTAAAAGGGTTCCACAACAGGCCCAGGGGCCTATTGTGCATGCCATATAACCTAATATATCAAACATGGTAATAGACTACAATATTGAGAAATCCACACCCAATTTAGAGAAAAGACTCACAAAAAAGTTTAAAATAATAAAACACCAAAATATGAGACATACAAATAACCAAGAAATAGGACAATGGGACTCAAATACATTAAGTTTTTACACAATTAAAAAGCATAGTTTAGAATAGGCCAGTTTGGTAGTGGCATCAGGAATAGGCTAGTTTGGTAGTGGAATCAAGCATGATCAACACTATACCATATCCACACCTTGCAAAATACAATTCCAGTCTATCTATACTCCTTAAGTTCCACCTCCTTCCTAGTCTCTTACTTGATCTCCTCTACTTGCAGCTAGTTCATTTTCTTTTGTACCACTTTGATACTCAATTTACATAGTTTCTATTTCTTTTTGGCCGATATCTTCGTCTAATACCATTTTTTTTACCCTTCCTTGATCTTTTTGAACTCCATTATGTACAATAATTTCTACCTTTAGATTGTTCCCATGTTTCACACTTTTTCCTTATACATGCATCCCTTATCCATTTGTCAATAGAGTCTTCACTAGTAGAGTCTACATCTTTAGGAAACATTGATTTAATATGTGTCTATAAAACCATTGAACCATTTGAACAGGTGGATTTGAAAGAGTTGAGCTACCTTTGTGTTGATTACTTTTATGATATGCTACCCTTTCTTGCTTATGACACTTCTCCATTCCTTGGGTATTCCAAATTCGTAAGCTACCATACTCAGAAAACCATGGTCAATGAGAATAAAGTATTTGTTGTCAACATAAAAATAATAAATTAAATTTGGTAATCATAAAATGACACAATAAAAGTCTTGAACATGATGCATGAAGAAGTATTGAACATGAATCCTACCATGTAATGTGTGATCTTATTTTCTCCCCATGCCCTAATCATTTCTTTGTAAAATGTGTAACTTGTTTAGTGAAAGCCATATCATCCCCTTTTTCAAATTTATCCTTTTCCATTAATGAAAACAACGTAGAAAGTTCCATACAAACCTCTTTTTTCTTAATGCAGATCTACCATTATCAATTCAATCATCCTTTGCATCAATAAGATCCTTAAATTTATCACTGACCTTTTCCTAATGGTTTGAAATCTACAATAAAGTGTCATGCTTTAACCCTTCCCATGGATGGTTTATAAGGAACATTACCTTTATCCCATAAAATTTGTGTATCTTTGCAAATTTTTACATTACCTCCATGTAAACCGACATTATAAAGAACCTTCTCGATTGCTTCAATTGACTTTTGAGAAATTTCTTGTGGCCTCTTATTCCAAGCAAACAGAATAGAAAGATACATGTATTTATAAAAAAATATTACAAATGCATGGAGTGTACATATATGTAATCTTGTAAGTGGTATAGGTAGTATGGGATCCATATTTGTATCATTCTCATCTCGATTTAGAATGATGTTGTGTTGACAACTCATAATCCCATTTGACCACCCACTACCTGGTAACTTTTCTTTCTTCCTTGTGTGCATACAATAGATGCAACTATGTTTTGCATTAGCACCATGGCCAACATTGTACATGAACTTAAATGTTTTTAAATAAGTTTCTACATGTCATTCAACTTCATATGAACCATAACCATGAACATCAAGTTTTTCTCCCATTCTATGTGAGGAAATTGTTATGGGTATTGAAGTTTGATAAAAAACACATTTTAATGTTTCATTAGAATCCTTATAAATGTGAAACAATCCCAATCACCATATGTGATTCTCAGATTGGACAAAGAAATAGTTTCCATCAGTTACCTCAATACTAGGATCCATGGACCTATTCATTAAGGTGATTGAAACTCTTTCATATTTCTCATTATTAATGAGTTCCATCTCATCCAATTTTATGACAAAAACCAATTTTCCATGTTCTTCATCCACATAAATATCATAAAATATCACCATAGATGACAAGGTTTTCTCTAGATCTAACCATATGTTGTTCTTTGGATTTAATATAACAATTTCATTTGGAATATTTTTCTTTCCAACCCTTTTTTTTATCTCCTTCCTTGCTTCTATATGATACATGTCACCCATGAGGTCAACAATTTTCCTATTACTTTTTTCATGAACATTTGTTATACGAAAAGGACGAGGAATGAAAAATTTAGTGATTCATGCATTTACCAATCCTTCTCGTAAGCATTTAAAGAGTGTTTCATAACCTTGTCTACTTCTCCCGGTATCATCGCAAGCACTCTGGACTTTCTCTACATTCATGTCTTCTACTATTTGATTTATCACTTGACCAACAAGGGATTTTCGAAGGGAACTAAAATGAGTTTGTCGAATCATACAGATTATATCCTCTTTCTTGAGCATGGACTTTAATATATGAGACAAGTTTTCTATGTCTTGGATTTCCTTTATATTGTTTGGATTCATAATAGATTTTATAGCATGTACTCCCTTTTCCATAACACTCCCTAATGATACCAAAGAAGAAATGTTAGTAATACTTTTAACCCTATTTCTTCCTCCAAATGGTGTTTTCTTGAGTGTTTTCAAACTCTTGGTTAAAAGAGAAACCTTGTATTTTAGATTGCCAACCTCTTTACTAAGACTTTGTTTGTCTTCGACATGTATTTTATTCTCTTCTTCCTTGTTATTATTATTTTTTTTTTTCAAAAACATGGTTTGTTGTATATTCATATTCTCATTTTTTGCAACCAAAACCATGTTCTGAAGTTGATTAACGCTCTCAACCAACTTGTCATTTATTCTCTCCAAGTCAAATATTGTACTGAGTAGATTGTTGACTTTCTTCTCATGGTATCTACAATTTCCTTTTATATTTTCACAATATCCTATCAATCATTTATTTCTATTACACAAGAAATTCACTAGTCTTGTTACATTTTTAAAGTTTGGGTGACAATTTGTGGTAGGATCTATTTGGGAATAGCTCTCTCTTTTCCCATAAGTCAAAGTTTTTTTATCCCTCTATTTTATTTTTTTTCATCTACACCATTTACTCTAGGTATATTTCTCTTATATAATGGTGCCATATTTTGATCCACCTTAATCATCATAGTGTATTTATCTTATTTATCTAAATTCTTTTTTTATTGTCCATTTAAACCAATACCAAACCTAAAATTGACATAAAAACATTAGTCTTTAAAAAAAAATCAAATTTGAAATAAAACCTCTCCTCCTAATTTCCCGATAGCCTGATCTTTCGATGGGTCGATCTATGTTTATATCATATTGGTAAAAAAAAAAATTGAAATGTTAATAAATACCTCCCAGTACGTCAATGTCCCGATATCCCTAGGGCACGATAATATTGGATCAGGATTATTATAAGCTATTATTTTTCCACAACAAGTCACAGACTCTCAATACTTCCATCTCCTGGTAGCCCGATAATCCTATAGTTTGAACCATACTAGATCAAGATTATTTCCAGGTGCATATGTTTTCCATTTGATAAATGCCTCAAAACCTGGTGCTTCTATTAAACAATTAAACATTTATCAAAGCACAATAAATCATAATAAAACTTATTGGATCAGACTTCATTCGTTGGTTTTAAATGTTTAGTCCTAAGACTTCCTGGTGAGATCATACCCTGTAATAAACATTTCCTCATAAATTCAAAAGATCATAATAATATTTTATTTCATCAATGACTCTATTGTTACTATTATGATCCTTAAATAAACTTAATGAAACATTGGGTAAAGATATATGATCCATTAATTCGCACTATTATGAGACTTAAATAAACTTAATGAAACATTGGGTATGGAGATATGATCCATTAATTCACACAAAATTTACTAAACACATCTCGTTCTGATAACAAAACCCAATTTCATAAGAGTAGAATCCTTTGCAATGAACTTGTGTGATTTCTTCTCCTAGTTAGTGATGGTGCTCCTTTGTCAATTCAATAAAAACCTCTCGTTCTGATAACAAAACCCAATTTCATAAGAGTAGAATCCTTTGCAATGAACTTGTGTGATTTCTTCTCCTAGTTAGTGATGGTGCTCCTTTGTCAATTCAATAAAAACCTGTCAATTATTTGTGAAAATAAACATATATTTTATTGTTTGTTTACAAGAATTTTCAAGACATGATAATGTGAAAAGGAAAGGTGAAAAATGATAAATATGAGGAAGAAGAAATCGAAAGAAACCCAAACTTGACATTTTTCTTTGACACAACATTCAAGATAGACAAAAGAAATAGTCTGGAATGGAGAAAATTATACATATTCATGGAGGAAGTTACTTTACATATGAGTATGATTCATATGCAAATGATTTGGTGGACATCAATATGTTTGACCTTCATAATATTTCCACCAGACCATCCATAATTCCCTACTATGTGACGCAGAACCCCTTCCCTCGGACCAAGATCCGCTCAAGATCTTCACTACAACCACACCGAGGGTTAACCAACCCCTTCATTCAAGCCACAAAGGACTTCGAGTTTTAGGGTTTTGTGATCCTTGATGTCGATATCCTCAACTCTTCCACTTGTCGAAACCCAAAATGTTGGAACGCCAAAATCTCTGACCACGTCCTCCTTTGCTCCCATATCGGGTTTCATGACTTCGGAAATTCCAGAGCAAGGAACCCCGACCTCTTGTCTCCTAAAGTCCCGAATTTTCGAATGTCGACACATTCATCAATCTTTGGCTCCTCACCGAGTTTTTCACCTTTTCGGGGTTTTGGACTTTGCAATTTCGTGAATCCTGTCGTGAGGTTTCCCGACTCTCCAATCCACGAATCCTGAAACAGTCAACGGAGTCTGACTCCGACTGTTGATGAAACCTCACCACCTTTCCTCTCAACTGTCCTTGGTCTCTGACGTGGATTCCTGCCACCTGTCACCTTTCCTGGCTTTCGAAACTTGAGTTATCCTCCTGTTGTTATTTCCTCTGTCCTTTCGAAGTTCCGAACTCCAAAATGGAAGCTATACAGAATCAACGAGTGTCCATCACCCTCTTGATCCGACGACCCACGTGATTTCGAGTTTTCGAGTACCGGGAGTTCAAAACTCTCAATCCCAAAACACTTGTCACCACAAATCCCAAATTCCTGAATTTCGAAACACCGAAATGTCGAAACGCCCTCACAAATACTTCGTGTTTCGCAACTTTGGGATTCCTGATGTGAAGTGTCTTGAATCCTTGTCAACGTGAAAGTCGAAAATCCAATCCCTGAAGTGCTAAAATGCCACTTCAAGAATTTTTTGGGTTTCACAACTCCAGGTTTTTCAATACAAAGGCCCTTGGCTCCTTGTCATCAAGACTTCTGGTATTCAGAATACCGATTTTCCAAAATCCCGAAATTCACATCAAGTTCTGTCACGACTTGCGACTTCAAGTCTTTCACTCCACTGTGTCCTGATCACTTTTCCTCAGGATCCCCCCGAAATGCTGAACTCTGAAATTTTGAAACGCCAAAATTTATACTCTTCACCTTAACACATGATAATCCACTTCACGCTTCGGGAGTTCGAGCGACCAAGGGTTTCGTCCACACTTCGGACTTACAACTCCCAAAATGTCGAAATGATCTTGATGGTCTAACAGTCAAGATCAACGGTCCATATTGGATCCTACCTCTCGAAGGATGAATTACTCAAATCGCTTAACTTCCCCGCAGCTCTCCTGGATCCTACTACCCTCGCTATTTCGGGGATTCTCCACAGAGAATCTCAACCATCCAATTCTTCCCTCAAGAACCTCTATGAAATGGACTAATGTCCCCTCACCATGACCTTGCTTCTGCACAGCAACTTCACTTCGCCTCCCTTTGAATACTTCAAAGGCACTACCCCTTCTGAGCTTCTCTGATAAATTCAAGTCTCGAAAAAGGGCCTCTGCCCGCACTCCTTGCGGCAGATATTCAAATACTTCTACGTATTTGAGCTCTCGACTCTGTGCACCTTCTTCAACAACAGTCTCTCTCTCTCTTTTCCACCTTAGTTAACAATATTCTAAGGATTCATCTAGCCTACACATGCCTTGCACAACTCCTGTGCTTCACTTGCACTTCTGTTGGAATGAGAACAATGGTATCCTTCCTGAGCTTTCAGAGATGAACTCTGAAACTTTGTCAATGCGCACCTTCTAGACATTTCACTGCACTCCTTGCAGGAAATTATCTCACTCAGGAAGAGAAACAATTGAAACTCATTCTCCTTCTCTCAGATTTCAAACATTCAACATGAAATCATACATTCACAGTACTAAAGAAAATGCATAACAGATAACATAAAACAACTGTAAGTAGAACATTCAACATGTACAAACAGAAGTCATCATAACACCATGAATCTGAATTAAAGCTTCATATATTAATTCAAAACTCTTGTACATGAGTTCTTCTTCTCAATTCTCTGCTACAACTCTCTCTTCTCTTGTTCTATGCTAATGAT
>ML835773.1:28011-45034 GCA_009831015.1 Picea engelmannii | reverse complement strand
AAACTCTCTTTGATCAATGTTAATTAGGTCAAGAGAATCATTGGCAACACAAAGAAGTTTGTCATGTTGTTTTCAAGAGAAGGAAAGAAGAAAGGAGAAGGAAGTGAGTTGGAGATGAAGGCATACTTGGAAGGATGTAGTGGAAAGTAGTGCGGACAACTACAATAACTAATTGATTATGACAAGGAGGTGTTCCAACAACATCAAGGGATTCCACCCAAGTGAGAGGTTGAGCATGAGATTTAGTTTTTGTTGGAGTTGTCACTACCACATATTATGTTGTATAAGCAATCCATCATCGAAGAAAATGAAGTGAAGAAGAATTTGTAGCAATTGTTGGATCAAGGAATCACCAAGCCTAGTATGTCACCATGTGGTTCATCCATTATCATGGTGCCAAAGAAGGATGGAAGTTGTAGAATGTGCATTAGCTACTGTGCCCTAAATAAAATTGTCATCAAGAATAGATATCCTCTACCAAGAATTGATGACTTGTTGGATTCACTACAACAATCCAAGTTTTTCACCAAGTTAAACCTCAAATAAGGTGACCATCAAGTGAGAACAAATCATAAGACATGTTGAAAACAACATTCAAGACGAGGCAAGGTTTGCACAAGTGGTTAGTTATGTCTTTCGATTTACATAATGCACCTACAACTTTCATGAGATTGATAATGATGTGCTACATCCTTTTATTGACTTATTTGTAATAGTGTACCTAGTTGGCATAATAATATTCAATAATACTTGGCAAGAGAACATCTACCATGTGATGTAGGTTCTAGAGACATTAGAAGAGTAATTGATTGCAAATTTGAGTAAGTGTGATCTCAGGAAGGAATCCTTGATTTATCTTGGACACATGGTCAATGGAGGAGAGTTGAGGGTGGATTTAAACAATATTCAAGAGGAGACAAGGTTTGTACAAGTGGTTAGTGTTGCCTTATGGTTTATGTAATGCACCTACAACTTTCATGAGATTGATGAATGATGTGATATGTCATTTTATTTACTCATTTGTAATAGTGTACCTCGATGGTATACTAATGTTCAGTAATACAAGAGAACATCTCTCATGTGGCACAAGTGCTAGAGACATTAAAGAAGAATAAACTAATTGCAAATTTGAATAAGCGTGAGTTCAAGAAGGAGTCCTTGATTTATATTGGACACATGGCCGATGGAAGAGAGTTGAGGGTGGATCCTGACAAGATCACAACCATCAACCAATGGCCTATCCTCACTAGATTGACAGAGGTTATACGTTTTATGTGAGAATATCAATACTTGAGGAAGTTCATTGCAAAATTTTCCACAGTAGCAACACCATTGCATGATTCGTAAACAGTGGGCCTATGGCCTGTCCATTTCATCAACACAAATTCTTCTACGAAATGAATTTGCTTCTCTATTATTTTGGTTTTTTACTACTTGGTTTGTATTATTTATGGTTGTCATACCAATGCCAACTAAGTTCCCAAATAATGTTTATGGGAAATTTTAGGCCCAAAACACATTTCACAGGGATGAATTGAGTCGACTTGCAAGAAAGAAATGTTCTATGGACATATTTAGACACTCAACTATGGAGAAAAGTGCCCATGGACGAAATAAAATGCCCAGATAGGTATAAATTTCCCTAGGCATAAGTTAATTTGCACAACAATAAAATAAAATTCCCAAAGAGGTATACATTCGTCCAGGTAGAAGTAAATTTTCCCAGCAATAAAATTTAAAAATTCCATAGAGGTATAAATTCACCCATGAAGAAGTAATTTTGCCCAGCAATAAATAAAACTCCTAGATGAGGAAATAAAATGTGAGGGTGACCGGAAACTCAGTCAACAAGACAAAACACAACTCAGAGAGGAATGAGCTAATGAAGCTTGCATATACTAACCAAAAAAATAAATTCAAGCAATAAAACTCAATCGAGAACCACAATATAACCCCATAGAGAAGATTAGACCACACAGGATAAACAACAAATATTTATTTTTCTCAGGGAACTCATTACAATGGGTGATCTATGCATGCCCAGAAATTTCATGCATTGTTACTCACGAAAATAAATGCAGATGGCCATGGCTCAAAGATTCCTTCGCTCATCATGAACAAGCCCCTTAACTCTGTCCATCAATCTTCAAGCAAGATTCCCTTTTCGAGCTCTCATTTTTGCAAACTTCCCAAGCTCTCCTTGCCTCCCATTTTGATCATTATTCACTACAACATTCATTTTTAATGGGTTTCCTTTGGAAGGCCAACCATCACAATGGTTCGTTTCCACTTCCATTTTTTCCAAAAAGAAAAAATTAAATAAAAAAAACAACTACAAATTCACGAAGACTTCTATTTTTTTAGGAAGGGAGAAAAATGGAGGTTCTAGGTTTCTATGCACGTAGGTAGGCTTGGGCTCCCTGGTAGGGGTAGAAGGGGGTTTTGAATTCAAAGTAGTTTGGTTATGTATTTCTGGATGTCAGATCCCATGATAAGAAAATCAATAGAGGAAGGGTCGTAGTAGGAGACATGTAAGTAATTTAAAGAAGTAGTCAAAGGTATCCTCGAGATCCACGGCGAAGATGCCGACATGGGTGGGGTCTATGTTGGGCGCAAGCCCATTTTGAAATAAAGACTAATTTTTGAGAATAAAGAACAAAGAAGGAAAAGACAGCTAGCAGGAAAATCAACACATGCAATGTAAATGTGCATGCAGAGGAGGAAATCATGTGAGGCACGCATGCAAGAAGACCTAACCATGTTAGGGTTAGGGTTTTGCTAAGAAGATGTAATGGATGATAAGCCAAAACTATGTATAAATAGGCACCTAGGAGGTATATGTTGGGGTTGGGAGTTGGATGTCATGTTTTTGTTCATTGTTACTATGTTTTTTGAAGACTGAAGGACTGTAATTCCGATCTATTTTGTAAGTTGTTGAGTTGAGGAGAGAAAATAAGGTAGATATTGAGGGTTATATCACAGGTTGAGGAGCCTGGTGTGATCTGGTCCACCTCATTGTAGATCTCGGCCTGTTTTGATGGAGAGTTGTAATGCGTGAGGCATTGTAGTTTTGGAAACATAATAATAAAAGGGTAGAGCAGACAAATCTTTGTGGACATAGCCCAGGAGGGGTGAACCACGATATATAATGTGTTATGCGATTGAATGTTGTGTATCTCCTTTGTTGTTAGTGATAAGATGTTAGAAAAAAATATGAATGACTTAGTTAGATCTGTTAATTTACATGCATGAGTAAGAATGAAGGATTAATCCAGATAAGTCGAATGTTAGATTAAACAAATGAAGATAATAGAGGTTAATTACATATCCCCACTCATTCCCAGGCTTCAAGCACCTGAGCGTTGCATCCACCCATAAGAACTATCTTGGGTGAGACTTCACAGTGCATCATGTGTGTTGTGTTTCCTTATGGTTTACCAGGAGGGCCAATAGTTTTAGAGGGGTTTTTTTGGAAACCATAGTAGCCTTGAACCTAGGTCAGCCACAAAATGGTAGCAAGGACGAAGTCTAACCAACAAAAGGCTCTGTTGCCAGGAACACATAGGACCTCGACACAGAGTTCCACTACTTGTGGCTACTCATGTTGATCACGTTGATGGGGTGGAGAGAACTCCAATATTCATACTTCTGCAGCTAGATAGGTCGGTGTCATGCAACACGATACACGTCGCTTGGGAGGAACTCCAACCCCAAGCACAAAGGCACAAACACTGGTACCTTTTCCAAGTAATTCACAAAGATAAATGAGAGTATATCCAACACTTGGTGAATAACCCTAGAGGTAGTCGTGCAGTTCCAGGACATCGCCAAATTCAAGGCGTCCATGCACAACATGTGGGTCTAAGCATGCAGGGATCCAAGGAAGGAGTGGATTCAATTGAGATACTACGTCACAAAAGAAGACATAGAGATGGCTATGAGAGATTGGACCGACGACTAGAAGATCCCATTCTTACATCAAGAAGTCCCTAAGGGAAAAAAAGTGGATGTAGGGAAAACCAAGACACCTACAGGAGACAAAGCTACGCCCAAAAGGCTAAAACCAACACAAAATTTGGTGCAACAAAAGAAGGGGGGCACATGAAAGAAGTACGCACAGGAAGGAAAGAAGGTCACTGCCTCACAACAAAAATACCAAGGAGCAGGGGCTATGGGAACACAGGGAACCCCCTCATCATATACTCCCGAAGAACCAGGGCCACAAAGCATCCAATTTCACACTCAGGAGGAACGCGTAAGAAGGAAAAAGTGCACAAAGAGCCGCTCGAGTACACAATCACAAAGGACAACATTGACCTGGTGGCTGAAAAGGTGCAAGACCACATCGCAGAATACCTTGAAGAAGCAAAGCACCAAAGAGGGTAGATACAAGATGACCTGGATGGAATAAGACTGGTCCTCCAGAAAATCAGGACCACGCATAGGTATGAAAGGGGAATAGAATCATTCCCTGGGGGAGAAACAACAACGACGACAAGGACTACGCCACAAATGAAAAACATTGTTCACACAACTACGCAGTCAAGTCCAACATTCAGAATAACAAAGGACATGTTGTAGATGGATGAAACCGCAACACAGATGCCACTGAAAGAGTCAGCACAAGTCGACATGGTATTGGATAAGATACCAACAAAGGCATTGTACAGACTCCAAGTCAGTGTCACATAGGAGGTGCAGTCATATGCGACGATATATGCAACATAACTGAAGGAAACTAAAAGTGGCAAGGAAGAATTGGATTTCATGCTCGAACAAGTAAAGTTTGAGACCAAAGAAGAGAAAGAGTGCACATATAACATTGAACAAGGGGTGACAACATTCTACATCCACCTTCCGGACAATGCGCAGGTCGAGAGTCTAAGTATAGAGGAAAAACTCAATCATATTTCCCAAACCATCGAACACTATAGGAAACAGATTGAGGAACTGAAAGAACAACTGACTCTGATGACTCCACCTAAGGTTAGGGAGCAGAGGAAAGTAGAAGATGCACTACAACTAGCAGATTTGTAGAAACAAGTTAACATAGCAGTCGAACTGTTTGACAGAACAACGCAGCTTTGGACAGCATTGGAGGAAGATGAGCAGGTCCAGCGGTGGACTAGGAGGAAGAGAGGATAAATGCAGAAATCCAAGACCTCAAGTAGAGGCAGAAGACAATGGGCATCACTAAGCGTTTAACAGGAACGTAGGAGATGAAGATATTACAGGCCGAACTAAAGATGGCGCAGGCGCACAAACATGAGAGACAGTCACAAATGGAACCCCTCCAAGAGAAAGCGACATAAATGATTTCATAGCTAGAGGCAGAGAAGAAGAATATGGCACAGACACATGTGGAATGCACAACCATGATTCAAAAGGAAGTCACAATTCAAAACTTAGAAGCACTTACTGAAAAGGCCATGCAGGTCCAAACACGAGGAAGGGGAATCGTAGACAAGTTCCACAGTCTAGCAAAGGCTATCAAGGGGGTGTGCAGTGCCTAGGTGGCTCGGGACGAGCCACATATTAGTGTTGGGGGCCTGTTGGGCGCAGACCCATTTTGGAATAAAGACTAATTTCAAAGAATAAAGCATAAAGAAGGAAAAGACAGCTGGCAAGAAAAGCAACATGTGCAAGGTAAACACACATGAAGAGGAGGAAAGCATGTGAGGCACACATGCAATAAGACCTAACCATGCTAGGGTTAGGGTTTTAGTAAGAAGATGTAATGATTGATAAGCCAAAAATATGTATAAATAGGCACCTAGGAGGTCTAGGTTGGGGTTGGGAGTTGGATGTCATGTTGTTAGTCATTGTTATTATGTTGTTTGAATATTGAAGGATTGTAATTCCGATCTATTTTGTAAGTTTTTGAGTTGAGGAGATAAAATAAGGTAGATATTGAGGGATATATCACAGGATGAGGAGCCTGGTGTGATCTAGTCTGCCTCATTGTAGATCTCGACCTGTTTTGATGGAGAGTTGTAATGTGTGAGGCACTGTAGTTTTGGAAACATAACAATAAAAGAGCAGAGAAGCCAAATATTTTTGGATGTAGCCTAGGAGGGGTGCACCATAGTAGATCATGTGTTATGTGATTGAATGTTTAACATCTCCTTTGTTGTTAATGATTAGATGTTAGAAAAATGTATGAATGACTTAGTTAGATCTGTTAATTTACATGCATGAGTAAGAATGATAGATTAATCAAGATAAGTTGAATGTTATATTAAACAAATGAAGATAACAGAGGTTAATTCCAGATCCCCACTCATTCCCAGGTTGCAAGCACCTGAGTGTTGCAACCATCCATAAGAACTATCTCAGGTGAGACTGCATAGTGCATCCTCTACAGTGTGTTTCCTTCTGGTTTACCAGGAGGGCCGATAGTTTTAGAGGGGTTTTGTTGGGAACCACCATAGAATTAATGAACCTAGGTCATCCCCATAATGGTGGCAAGGACGAAGTCTAACCAACAGTCTGCAATGGGTAGATAGAGATCCATAAATAGGAAAAGAAGGAGAAAAACTTGCAGAGTCAGAAAAAGTGGCTACAAAATGGTTTCTTAGCTAAGAAAACGAAAAACCCTAAGTACGAAGTAACATCGAATGGGATAGGGAATTACATTCAATGGATGCAAAATCATGCCTTAATCGGGAAATTTATGGGGATGTGACCCTCAGAGAAATCCCTCCAACTTTGGATAAAGGAGAGATGGAAGGTTAAAGGGAAAATAGATTTGTAGTTGGGGTCAAAAGGGTTCTTCACAACAATTTTCACGGAGTCGGGGGGAACAATGCAAAGTGTTTGAGGAGGGCCCTTACGAGACAAAGAGATGTGCTAGCCTTAGAAGGGTATTCTCTAGCTATTATGGTGGTTTGTCTTAGCTTTTTCCTTGAATTGGTAAGACTTTTTACATTGTGTTATCATTTGTTATTAAAATCAAGGATATTTTGCTAGATCTAGGTGGGAAGTATAAGGGCATACACCCCCACCATAGTCTCCGTCATTTTATGCTTACATGTTATTTGTTTAACAAGGGTTTTCTAAGAGAAGTATAAGGGCATACACCCTCTTAGCCTAAACCCTAGCTAGAGATACTTTCCTTGGGGAGTAAGAGGATTTACACCCCCAAGGAGGTAGTACTTCTAGATCTTTCTTTGATTGACTCCATTAACCCAATTATTAAAGGAACTAGTCATTTACATGTTGCATTGGATAAAGAAATTGTTTCCTTGGTAAACGTGAAAATTTCAAGTTTTAAAGTTGTCTCTTTGGGAAATAGTTCCTTGAGCCTTTGGCTCTCTTGCCTCATTGAGGCGTCCCCTTTCAACCATAATTTTTTTTTTTTGTTCCCAAACTAACCTACAGCCAATAGGGCTGCAGAAAAATAACCTTCTAACATTTAATAACTCCTAAACTAATCCTACGATTTAGCCCTAACTTTGCCCTATCTCTCTACTAAGCCTAGCACACCTATTGGGCTAGTTAGAGGTGGTTTCTAGTGGCTATTTTTTCTGTTGTTAATCTTGGTTTTATACAACCATAAGGCTAATAATATAAGTGCACCAACTTTTTTGTTTCATCCTTGCTTTTTGTGCTAAAGTTATTGCTTAATCATTGGTGAATTGAGCTAGATTTCACTATCTTGCCTCTTGTTTATGTTATCATACTTTTAGCACTTATATTGCATCCTTTGCTATATTTGTTGAGCTTATATATATCATTTACGTTTTATGCAATTAGGGACAACAAGATTAAATTTCTTGTCCAACTAACATATTTCAAGTATCCTTGGTTGTCATTGTGTCTCGGGTAGGTACTTTACTCTCAATGGGTCACTCAACTCATTTGGAAACCCTTAAACATTCCCAAGACCCTTTCCCAAGATTTTCCTACCATATAGAATTGACCTATAGGGACATATATTCCTACTTATCATTTTCAATCTCATTTCCCCCTAGGGTGACTGAGATTCCCCCCTTGAGGTGACTACCTCACCTATAAAGTGACAGGGAAACCTGACTAAGGTGATAGTGGGTAGGTTCCCTCCTAGTTGTCTCCAATTGGTGTTTGGGTCGGGCTTTTCCCAACCTAAAACCTATGCAATAACATTTTGGCATCGTTTCCAGGGAGGATTTTGAATCCTCTTCAGAACCCTAACGACACTTTGGCAAGCTATCACAAATCCTTTACGCTAGATTTCCTGGTGACTCCACCCATGTGACATTCCCTTTCAACCTTTCTTGATGATCTCTTCTTTATGCTCATCTGGCGAGTCCACCTTCCCAGAACCCACTTTTCCCTTTTTCCCTTTCATCCCTTGATGAACCTTGAGATCATCTAGCGACTCCATTGAGGTATTACCCTAAGTAATGGGAAATTGCCTCACATGACTTACCATGGGAATTACATAAGGTTTATCCCTATTTTGATGTTCAGGATATTCCTAGATATCCAAACCATTGCCTAACGAAATGGAGGGAAAATTGCCCCAAGTTTAATGGCGATCCAACTCTAGCAGTCACCCATGTCGTCAGTTATATGAAGTATTATTCAAGCCTAGATGTGCTACATGAGGATGTGCTAATGAATATTTTTGTATCTTCACTGGAATCAAGTCAAAGGAATTTTTTTGTACATTCATGTAACCTGAATAGAATCCCTTCTTCTATCAAATTCATTCAAAAATTTCTTGAGCAATATCGACCTGTTACCCAGAATTTGCAAGATGATTTTCAAGAGCTCAAAGACATCCTTAGCAGGGAAGGTTTTCCTGTACATGAGGATGAAGAAAATCTTGAAGAAAATCCTAATGAAGAAGATCTGAATGAGACATATGATGAAGATGAAGTATCTTCCCTTCCACTTGATGAGGACATCCATACCTCTCCTCCTCCTGCAAATCAAGAAGAGAACATGATGAGTTATAATCATTTTGAAAATTTTGATGATGATTTGTTCCATGATTGTGGAAATGAAAAAAAATTCCAAAAGGATCTCGATGAAGTTTCTCTTGCAGAAGACCTGCACGAGACTTTGTTATTTGCTTTCCCTTTTGAAGAAAATTAAGTTATCTAGTCTTGTGAATAAGTAATCAACTCCTATGATGCAGATGAATTTGTGGAACAACCCTCAAATATAGTTGACGACCACATTGATGATTTCATACAGATTGGGAGACGTAGATGGGATGTGGGTTGATTCATTATTGATAGAGATCTCATTTGTGACATTGAGGGTAGTGTTGACGATAAAAATCGCAACAAGGATTTCGCCCGCAAAGTATTGCTAAAGCCTATTATTTAAACTATGCTAACGATATATAATACTAGTAGGTGGGACCCCCTTGTAGACTGGATGATTAGAGATAGTCTTATTAAACATTTTATGATGTTGTTTTGATGCTTCTTACAGGGTTCTATATGATCGACGACAATATATTGGTTTTGTTTGCGACATAATGGCAGATGGATAATGGATTTTATGTGTTGATTTCGTTACTCTAAGCTCTAAATTCCATGTTATGAATGGCTTATGTTCATTGTTATTACATTTCTATTGTAGCCATGATTCATCACATGTTACACGTGCACAAGACACATGTTAGTTATAACAAGAGGAAAAAACAATATGGGATAAATCCAAGAAAAGGGAACTATGCTATATTATGCTATACCATGTTATACTATATGCATTTGAAATTAAAGAAATTGATGTTAGTCCTAACTAGAAATGTTAGTGGTTATACGATTATATTGATTTAGATTGGATGCATGTGATATATGTTATAGTATGGTTTTGGCAGTGGTTAATATGGATTGCATGGCTGGCCTAACTTGTCTCTATGCGCTCCTCCACCTATTAATAAAATTGTCCAAGCTTCCCTTGTCCACTCACCAGTACAGTCTTCCCATGCAATCAAAAAGTTAAAAATTGAGGCCCGCCATGCCCCTGACAAAGGAAAAGCCAATGTTTCCCCTTCCTCACACTCAAATGACTCTGATAAATCTGTGTCCTCCCACATGCATTTGAGACATGATTGCTCTCATGTGATCAGTGAGATTAGGCCTAAAGGATCCACACAGCCTAAGGCAAATTCAGAGAGATAGAAAGGTGACAGCAGCAACAAGGGAAAGATTTCCTCTCAGAGTGGCAGATATGGATTTTAATTTTTTATTTGTTAATTGTTGAGAACAATTGACATATGAAATTTTGGACATCACATTATTTTTGGATATATGGGCAATATATTTTTGGAAATTGTTGGCCCTTGACCAAGTTTTGGGAGATACTTGGTCATGTTTGACCATTTTGGGGACTTCAATAGCCTGTCGAAGATGGAGCGCCAGACGAAGCGGAGATTGCAAAATCTCGGCCCACTTTTGGGTTTTTTGGAATATGTAATGGGAAAGGGATGTCGGCTCGTGGGTTTACCCATGCTTAGGCCCACTCTTGTAATGTATAAATAGATATCTAGGCATCTATCGAAAGAGGATAGAAATGTATGTGATGTAAGCTAAGTGCTAATAGATTTTGTAAGTGCTCTATGCATGACTGTAAGAGGCTTGCAGAGATAAGTGCAAGTCGTTGTAAGGAGTTGTGGAAGGCTTTGTGCTATAGTGCAAAGAAGAAGGATCTGGTGAGCTGCGCAAATATTTTTTCCTATGCGAAGAAGGTTTTTGGTGGCTCTGTGTTGTAACCGATTAAAGACCCTAATAAAGAAGAAGAGTTGGTGGACATAGCCCCAGGGTGGGGGTGAACCACATAAATCTGTGTGTTATGATTTGTGCTTCGATTTGATGTGTTTATCCCTTCTCTTTCTAAGTACTTTGATATATTTAGATATATCTACTTATGCTTTGTTCTTCTTAGAGGTGTGTGAATGTTAGATCTAACATGTATGGAGATGCTTAGTCCTGATCTACTAGATATGATCTGTTTTACTGTTGCTAAGTGATGAAATACTTTAGATCTAAGTGAATGTTGCGATGCTCTGTGCTATCTGCGAAGTATAATAAGGGTTGAATATTGACGAATGATCGATGCTAAGTGCTCTGTAAACGATATAATCACAGATCTGTGTCCCAGCTAAGGTTGCAGACACTTGAGTCCTGCAACCACCCCTGCCTCTACCTCGGGTGAGACTTCATCTGCTTCGCAGGTGTTGCTGAAAGGGCCGATAGTTAGGGTTTTGTTGGTGCATTGTTGTAGCATTGAACCCCGAGTCAGCCCCTATGCCAACAAATGGTTCCGTTGTCAGGACCTGAAACTGTGATTGTTGGGAACTAAAGAAGAAGAAGCTTTGTGCAAAGATTCGATCTGAAATCGTGGAAGCTCTGTGCATAGATCTGTTTCCTTAGTGCACAACATCCTACTTGACCTGTGAATCTTTGTGCCAAGAAAGAAAGGTCAGATCTACAAGAAAAGAGGTTGATATTGAAGAAAAGAAGCAAGATTTGAATGCTTTGTGCTCTAAGAAAGATAAAAGTGGAATTTTCTAATTAAAAGAGGTAATATTTGTAAGCTCTGTGCTCTGATAAATGTAAGAATAGTTAAAAGTTCTAGATCTAAAATCTTTGTACTCTGTAAAAGTAAGATAAGTGGAAATTTTTTCTTCTAAATCATGGATCTAGGTATGATTGATAGATATTGTCCTAGCTTAAAAACTAGGGCATTAATAGATGAAAGAAGGTTTGATATGAATAGATCTGATAAGAATAGTGATAGATATGTCATACCTATGCATAGAGAGAATGTTTGGACTAACAAATGGATGCAGGATCCTAGAAAGAATTTATTGTAGGTTATCTACCGCGATCCTAGTGTGCAGTACAAGAGAGGTTGGGGATCATTTAAAAGAAAGAGAGGATTAACCCTCTATTACAGTTGCAGAAAACTGGGACATGTAGCTAAGGAATGCCCTGGTGGAAGGCCTAGTTGTCTTTGTTGTAAAGCTCTAGACCATGAAGTATTGGATTTCCCCAGAATGATTGCTAAGCTTGAAGGAATGAATCTGAACCAAGTGGTAGATCTAGAAATAGCAGAACTCTAGAAAGAATCAGCAAAAGTATTGATACAGATGAAAGAAACCTTGAATGACCACTGACATGTTAGGTTATCAGATATCTTTAAAGAAAAAGAATGCATCGAAGTAAGAATAAGGGACTTTGACATTGATTGCATTATGTATAAGGAAACACAGATGAATACCATGACAGAGAGAACTTGGGAAGCTATAGGAAGGCCTGCTATGATTCCTTCATTAGGAGGAATAGGACTATTCAGAGGAGAATTGGTAAAACTATGTGGAAAGCTCTCTCAGATATCTGTGAATGCCAATGGAACTTCGACTGAAGAATATTTTGAGATTATTAAATTTGTTGAAGACATCACCCCGTTTACCATGCTAATAGGAAAACCCTAGATTGATAGAGATCAAGCTAGAAGAAAGGAATAAAAAGAAGTTTTGGAACAACAGAAACAAGAGTTACAAGAATTCATGACCAGAAGGATCGCACAGTTGATCGAAGAACAAGAGAACAGATCGAAGCTATTTCTCACTAAAAACCATGATGTCGAAGCTACAAGAACATTTGAAGACCCCCATAAGACTGAATTACCTATCCCATACAAAGAATAAATATTACCCCTGAGTCCTAGAAGAAAACCTCAACATCATGCAGTGACTATGCTAAAATAAGATATGAATCAGAATGGAAAGAAGAATACTGAGACGAAGCTCACTAGAAAGAAGGCTAGGAAGCTAAGTAAGAAGAGGGTTAAGATTGAAAAATTACAGAAGGTTCCAAAGGGAGCATCACAGAAGGAAAATTTGCAGAATTTGAGCTTCACCGAGATATCAGAACAGCGACATAGGTCACTTCGCCATGGCAAAGCAATATAGCCGTTGGGATCGATATATCCGTTCAACTTCCGCTTCGAATAGACAGAAAATAAATAATGGTTCACCACCTGACCGTTGGACCACGCCATAACGGAAATAACAAGATTTAATGAAACCTCATACCCATTGCAAGCAATCCATTGTTGAGTTTTCTATTTATCCTATCGCGCCATGCACGAAGAACACTTTTGGAAAATCAAGAATTTGAGCTCGCAACCTTGGTTAAGATTGTCCAGTTATCATTACGCCCTTCCTTTCCATCTTATTACCATGTCTACGTTACTTTGTGAGCCCGATATTATTAACCCTGTGCATGTATGTCCGAAGAGCTTAGCGCACTTGAAGAATCTGCGAAGGAAGTACTCGTTAATCTTAGGACCGAGAAAGTCATGTTGAAAAGAAGAATGTCTGCAGGTGTACAAGAATCATTGACAGGAGGAGTCCAAGCTTCTCCATCGACTGCTCGTAGAGAAAGAACTTCCAGAATTGTGATAGAGACAAGAACGAAGCATAAATACGATCTAGCGAATTCTAAGTTTATTCCAAGCATCTTACCTGCGTATATACCTCCTCTGAGCGGCGCAGTGAACATATATAGAGTGCCTAGAGATTTTGACTATGCCTTGGTCATTGCATACCTCCCTAAAGGGATATGCACAGTTCACACAGACTAGGATAAGATAGTAGCACTGAATTTTAGTGACTTCAACCTTGGAGACTGTAAATTTTACAGTATGCTCGCCCCACATAAGTATCTGACCAGGAAGAAAGACAAGAATTCAAAGATTATCCCCCAGCCTTGGACCCATAACCTCACGTAGTCTACCCTGCTTAATATTATGAAGATCCCACACTTTGGTTGATGTCAAGAAGTGAATGCATGTGTTAAGTTGTTGTTATCCTGTTACCATGGAGGATATTTATGTTTGAACCGACGTATCACAGTGGATCCAACCTTGATCAATCAAATCACTGGGTTGAGAATGCAAGGCCATGACCTGCAAGATTTTTACCCTGGAAAGATCACGGACAAAGCATTAGCACAGAAGATTAAAGAAACATATGGTGATGTTGAGAAAGGAACACGAGGCTACAAGTTAGCCTCTATCTAGAATGACGCAGTGTGCCTAGCCTGTCAACTAATTGCTGGGAAATTAGTTCGCAAGAACCGGCCCACCCAAGTGACTGGATTCGTAGTCAACCTCGCAGGAAAGTGCACAAAGGGTGTATAGATGAATTGGGCACAATACCTTGTAAACCAACTAGAGCTTGATTGCAGGGAAGCACAGTACCAAGGGTATGAGTTCCATTTCAGCTAGCTTCTTATACTGATCGCATTCATTGCATGGGAAATGCCAAAAGGTGAAACCTTCCCGAACATCGACACCTTTGAACCGTTGGCCGCAAAGTTCAATACCCTATGGTACTCGAATGATATGAATAAGCAATGGCAGTCAAATGTCGTGTTTCATTCATATTATAATCAATTGAAAGTAGCTATCCAAGATACACCATGCATCACTCTGAACACACTCCACAGGTTTCGGCCCCTGATGAAGTTCAGGGAAGACAGATACTTTATCTACATCACAGCATGCACTGACGAGAACAAGCAGTACTTACAGTCCTATTATAAATTAACAGAAGAATATCTGGAGGAGATCACAAAGGAATGGTCAGTAGACCTCCTTGTTTCAGCTAACCCTGCAGAGATATTTGATGTAGACAGTCCAGTAACTGCACAGGATATACCTGGACCTAGCATGCGACAGAAGATCAACGAAGTACAAGACTTAAGTAGTGCCTCGGTGAAGGCTGATTCTGTCACGCCAGAGCAAGAGGGTGATGGTGAAGAGTTAGAAGAAGTCAAACATAAGCGCAGAGATGAAGAAGAGATTTTGAATAAGAGGAAGGGTTCACCTTGGAAACCTCCTTCCCGAAAGAAGTCCAAAGCTCCCGTGACTAAGCTGCAGACCACACTGACCCCAGATGACTTCAACTTCATCGTCGCAACTCTGAATGATGTTGCGATGGAGATAATAGAGAAGAAAGAGACTAAACAAGAGGAGATGTACAGTCGAATTGAGATAGAGCTCCAAGGAGTGCACCAGGCACTTCAGTCAAAGCGCGTAGTCTCCACTACGCCCCTATTAGTCGGAACACCAGAAGTAGGAGATGAGCCAACTCAACTCCACCAAATCATGGATTTAGTCGAGGCTCAACTTCGAAAATCACAAGATAAAGTAGAGCAAGCCACTCAGGCTTTAACACAAGTATAGGGAGTTCTTATGGAGCAGCTCAACACGTCAGAATGAGAAAATATTGCTCTCCAAGCAAAATGGGATGCAGAGAAAGAAGAGCTACAACAAAAAAAGGAAAAGTTGCTCACAGAGAAACTTGAGATAAAGGAACTGGTCAACAAAGCACTTCGCTCTATGACCGTCGTCGAAGTACAGACAAAAGAATGGGTTCCACAGCAGGTGGCACAACTGGAAGGAGTAATCCAGAAGCTCCAATAGTGCATTGCAGATCTAGAGCTTCATTCAGTACCTAAGACCCCACAGGAGATCAAAGACCAAAGAGAAATAACTTCCCACAACACAGTTGACATACTGAAATCTCTTTCCCTAGAGTGCAATAAGTTGAGTAGCCACAGCACCCAGACATATGAGAACCTCATCGAGAACCCAGAGTTATATAAATTGGAGTTGCAGCTCTAGGAGGCGAAGTATGAAGCTAAAAAACTACAGACGCAGCTGAAGTCCCTATCACTCGTAGAAAGAATGAAGAGATCTCATGAGCAACGCATAGCCCAGCAACAGATCCATATGATCTAGAGAAAAGTGATGGATGTGACTCAACGACTTCAACCAGTGCAAGATAAGGCATGTCATATGTTCATAGAGGTTGAGAGTCGAGGAATAGAGCTAGAACAGGTTGTAAGTTCAACAAAACAATGCCTAGAGGGACCCGTCAATGACACACTCATCCAGGAGTTTGTCGAGCAAGAGGTCGTAGCACAACAACAGGTCGAAGAAGATCAAGCCAATCTCGAGGCATTCGAGGAATAATTGAGCAGACCAGAGTGACTCGGGATGAGTCACAAGTGAGTGTTGGGGGCCTATTGGCCCTTGACCAAGTTTTGGGAGATACTTGGTCATGTTTGACCATTTTTGGGACTTCGACAGCTTGTCGAAGATGGAATGCCAGACAAAGAGGAGATTGCGGAACCTCGGCCCACTTTTTGGCCCCTTTTGGGTTTTTGGGAATATGTAATGGGAAAGGGATGTCATCCCGTGGGTTTATCCATGCTTAGGCCCACTTTTGTAATGTATAAATATATATCTAGGCATCTATCGGAAGAGGATAGAAATGTATGTGATGTAAGCTAAGTGCTAATAGATTTTGTAAGTGCTCTGTGCATGACTGTAAGAGGTTTGCAGAGCTAAGTGCAAGTCATTGTAAGGAGTTGCGGAAGGCTTTGTGCTATAGCGCAAGGAAGAAGGATCTAGTGAGCTACACAGATCTTTTGTCCTATGCGAAGAAGGTTTTTGGTGGCTCTATGCTGTAACCAATTGAAGACACTAATAAATAAGAAGAGTTGGTGGACGTATCCCCAGGGTGGGGGTGAACGACGTAAATCTGTGTGTTATGCTTTTTGCTTTGATTTGATGTGTTTATCCCTTCTCTTGCTAAGTGCTTTGATATATTTAGATAGATCTACTTATGCTTTGTGCTTCTTAGAGGTGTGTGAATGTTATGTCTAACATGTATGGAGATGCTTACTGCTGATCTACCAGATCTGATATGTTTTACTGTTTCTAAGTGATGAAATACTTTAGATCTAAGTGAATGTTGCGATGCTATGTACTATCTGCGAAGTATAATAAGGGTTGAATATTGATGAATGATCGATGCTAAGTTCTTTGTAAGTGGTATAATCACATATCTGTGTCCCAGCTAAGGTGTTAAGGTCCTAACCCGCACATAGGTAGATCAATGTATTCAGATGTAATAAAGGTCAATATTAATAAGACCTTTCAATAAAATAGAATAAGGCGGATGTAAGAAGACCTAATAGAAGCTTCCACTTCTAGAAGGATCTTC